>JXCR01034586.1:5471-113345 GCA_002079205.1 Phalaenopsis hybrid cultivar | reverse complement strand
TATATATAAAATGAGCCGAACACGAATGAACAAATTTTTGTTCGTGTTGTTCGTATTATTCGTATTATTCGTATTCGACTCATTAACTTAACGAACGACTCAAACACGAGTTGTTCGTGAACAATGAGCGCTCTTGACAGCCCTAATGCTATCGAGGGATTTTTCGGAGGGTGGAGAGTAGGCGGAATTCTTTTGGAGGCTTAGGTGGTCCGGAGGGAATACTGCTTAATATGGGAGAGTTGAGATGGAGACCACAAAGCTACCAGAGAACAAATAGTGATCGCATTTATGCTGCCGACAATTCTCTTTTCTATCATGTAATTCGTGAAGGGTAAAGCCTCTTGCTTAGCTTTTCTTGAGATAATAAATGATAAGAATAAAGTTTTCCTTTAAGAACGTTTTTCTTTTATGTTGTCCTTTGCTTTTATTATTCTCTCCTTTTATTTTGACATTAATTGCATTTAAATAGCAAGTGAGGACTAATGTACATTTTAAAATATTTTTACAATTTTTTTTTCTTTTGCATTTATGCACTGCAAAGTGGCTTTTAAGAAATTAAGGTGTTATTTGGGAAAGTTTTTTACCTGTAGTTCTATTTGAAGAATTCTTTTCTTACTTTTTTTTAGAATTCTTTTTTGTAGAAAACAATTTTTTTTCAACCTGAACTATTAAGGTGTGATGACTATTTGAAAGTTATTGTCCGGTGATCCCGACTGTTTAAATGCAACAGTATAACAATGTCTTTGATTATATTTTTCACATATATTTCCTTATTCTACAAGAATACAAAGAAATTGATATTGGAGAAACTAAGAATTTAACTTTTTAACTTAATATATATTGGGATATTACGTAAGTATATGTATCATTATCAAGTAATATAAGACTTTTTGATTAATCCCCGAATATCGAACCTACAGGAATCGTTCACAATATGTACTTTTAAATAACAAACTTTAAATTTCAAAAAGACAATTACTTAAACTATAAATATTTTCACAACAGATAAAATTCAATTTTTTTTCGGTATTGTTGATATTTTGACAAAACAATAAAAACTTCTAAAGATAACTTGACTTTATCTAAAAGAAAAACACTGAAAATGAAATATTTTTCTCCTTATCATGAATCAGTAATAAGTATAGGAATTCTGTTGTGGAAGTATGCAAAATGTGTTGTGCCAAATAGGAGCAATATTAATCTTTACCCTTACTATAGATGCTATAAAGAACATTGACTAATTTAAACTTTGAATAGTTCTGAAGACCGGCTATGCATGGAAGATACCGGCTCTCACTCTAGAGTTCCATCGGTTCCCTCCACTTGGGGCCTAACATCTCGTATCAGAACCTAAAACAATAAACCAAGTTAGGGGCTTTGGCCTATCATTCTAAAGTCTACGTCTACATCCATCAAAGATTATTTCTCTATTTATTTGCACTAAATCATATGAATTACATTCTCATTCATACAATGTCATGTGATTCTTTCCAATTGTTAACTGAGACAATACCAGTCTAGTTCTTACATGTTCTCACAATAAATTTTAAGATCTATATGGGCCAACTCAAGAAGAAAATGAAGTACATGGAGTTAAATCATCACAACTTCTTCCAACATTAAAGATTAATACTCTCTACAAATTTCATCCAACACTTTAATTACTTATCATTTTAAGGAAAAATATAGAGAAAAAACTCAGAATCCATGGAGAAAACAAAACCACACTTTAGTTTAAAAGTAAAAATCATTGACAAACCAACAAGAAGTCTTGATTAAAACCAAAAGTGGTTTAAAAACAAAGATAAAAAACTTCTCAAATCTTCTACTAAACGCTTGAAGTTCCTTTGAATCTCTTCTCTGCTACAACACTCTTAACCCTCACAATAAACCTAAAAACAAAAAGGATAAAGCAAATTTGTGGTGCATGAAAAATCTCTCCAAAAGAACTTCTCAGGACTCCCCCCTTTTTTTCTGTAAACTTCCTTCTTTTATAATTCTCAAAGTGGTGCATTGGTCTCTCTTCAAAATGTGTCCTGATTCGATGCATTACCCAAGGGATGCCTCCTTTCACAAGTCTTTTAATCATATTTTCGTTTTTAGTGATCATAACCAACCTCTTTTGTCAATAGGTGCCTCAAATGTCCCTTCAAAATTTGTCAAAATGAATTAAACCGTAAAATAATAGCCTCTGACACTTAAGTGCGAGACCTCTGCCGGTTAAGTGCGGCCTTATTTGTTTCACCGGCGCTTAAGCGCCAGATCTGACTTTTGGGTACTAAAACACTTTTGCAACATTTTTACATTTTTGCTCCAAATTTGATCCGTTTTCACTCCTTTTAGCATTTTTCACCATTTTGTTTATACATGAAAGAAAAACACATAAATACCTTCCATTAAAGCGCAATATCTCAAAAATAGGCATAAAAATATGTATAAAAATACTATATATTTTAGATGTATCAAAATCCCCCAAACTTAAAATATTACTTATCCTCAATTGACACTTCAATCTTTAAAAACTAAATAAGTATGATTATGTATATGAGGTTTATTTAGGAGTTACTAAAATTTAGATTTAGAAATATAGTAGTCCAATTTAGAAAAAATAATTAGTAAACAAGACAAACTTAAAGTTTAGAAATTCTTAATGTTAAGAAATATGAAAATATGAGTTTCTATCTAATTCAGAAATATTGTAGATTTTCCAAATATAGAATTTAGTACTTTTATTATCTCCACTTAAAAAAAAATTATTAAGAATAATTTTACTTACTATATTATATCCTTGAGTTTAAGAGTTTCTCAAGACTTATACTTTAAAAAGATTAAATGTAGAACAATTTTTTGATTAGACACTAATTCTCCAGCTTCTCCTCCCTTATTTTTTTTCCTTTTCTTTTTCCTTGTCTTTNATCTAATTCAGAAATATTGTAGATTTTCCAAATATAGAATTTAGTACTTTTATTATCTCCACTTAAAAAAAATTAATTAAGAATAATTTTACTTACTATATTATATCCTTGAGTTTAAGAGTTTCTCAAGTTTTATACTTTAAAAAGATTAAATGTAGAATAAATTTTTTATTAGACACTAATTCTCCAGCTTCTCCTCCCTTATTTTTTTAATTTTTCTTTTTCCTTGTCTTTTTTTTCTTTTTCCTTTTCCTTTTCTTTTTTCTTTTTCTTTTTCAGGCAAGGATTACTATATCTGGATAGACCTTTAATAATTTTAAATTCCACTTCTCCTTTCATAAAGTAAAGTCCTAAAATAAATCTTATACTTATAAATATAATAATAGTTTAAAAAATTATCTTTTATAAAAAAATTTAAGTATTAAAAATAAATTCTAAATTTCTGAATTTTTCAAAAAAACAATTTTTCTTACTAAAGATAGTTACCCTATATTTAGCATTTTCTACACTAAAAATTTTTAATTGAAAGTTTTTCTTCATTACTATTTAACTAAATTTTCTTACTCATTTCTAAAATCAAATTTTACTTCCCTAATATAACTTCATATGCATGATCATTTTTCTTTACAAATCAAATTCACTTGTAGCACATTTGAGAACAAATAAAATTCAAGTTTTGAAAATATTTTCATTTCCCCACAAACTTAAATTTTTACAAGATTAAATAGATTAGCAACAGATATATATAAGCTGGAATGAAAATTGAAATAACATGCTTACAAGAATTTTTATACCCTAATTATAGAAGTACACAGANCAAATCAAATTCACTTGTAGCACATTTGAGAACAAATAAAATTCAAGTTTTGAAAATATTTTCATTTCCCCATAAACTTAAATTTTTACAAGATTAAACATATTAGCAGCAGATATATATAAGTTGGAATGAAAATTGAAATAACATGCTTACAAGAATTTTTATACCCTAGTTATAGAAATACACAAGAGTAAAATTAAATTTTGATCAATTTTCTATCATTTTAATTTTAATTCAACATGTAGAGATTCATTAGACTTCTAAGCAGCGGATACAGACATAAAAACAAACAAACATAATAGCTTAGATCTCAGTCTAACCATAAAAACAAGCACACTAACAGGATAAAAGAAAAATACAGGGTAANACATAATAGCTTAGATCTCAGTCTAACCATAAAAACAAGCACACTAACAGGATAAAAGAAAAATACAGGGTATCAATTTTTTGAAATTAAAGTTTAAAATTAAAGCTAGCAAAATTTTCAACTTTTCAAAAGACATAAAAATAAGTTCAATCCTAACTAACTATAACACATTACTCAACATACAACAATAATTACTACACTAGAATTTAAAACAAAATACTAACAAAACACAAACATTACAATAACAATTAAACAAAAAGTCTAACACATCACATAGTCCAAACAAGCACATAAACTCAAATGTATCAAGTCCAAACCACGTAGTCGATCACATATTACAAATATAAAAATAACTCAGTCCCCCTCCTCATCATCACAATCAGCACTATTCTAGACATCTGAAAGCATATAATCAGGGTATCTTTGATATGAAGGAAATTCCACTCCTTGGTTACCGCTAATGAGACTTTCCAAAGATGAGTGAAATTTCTCTTCATAATCACTATGCCTTCTAGCATACCCATCAATATGATCTACAAAAATTTATCACCATGAATAGTGATTTTTGGGTTTTCAAATGTACTCAAAATACATGGTGAAAATCCAAAATTTTTACATAGAAGTGAAGCTCTTCCCTTAAGAAATTCAAATCTAGCAAATTTGGCTCAAATCCATCAAGAAATCTCCATGAAAAGGTTTTCCCTAGACTTCAAAATTGTGACCTTGAGAGGAAGAAGACAACAACAAGAGTAAAAATCATGATTTTCAAGGTTATTTTTCACCTTTAATTGTTTGCGAACCGGTTATTAAGTGCGGATAAATGGCGCTTAGGTGCCTGTCTCTTGGGTTACCTTGTGCTTAAGCGCAAGAATATGACGCTTAGGCACGAGTGCATAATTTTTTGATATTTTTAAACTTAAGTAAAATGCATTATTAGCTTAAGTATAGCACCCCTAAATGGTCTTATAACACTTAAATGACTATTTTCCTCTCCCTTACTCTCCTCTCTCTCAAAATTCTTCAATATAACTAATTCGATTCGAGGTTAAAATAACATAAATTTTCACACAAACAAACACATATATTTATTTATGAACTATTATTCCAAAGAGCCTCAGNCACATATATTTATATATGAACTATTATTCCAAAGAGCCTCACATGAGAAAATTTTCTTAAATACAAAATTAAACAAACATTCACAATTAAACACATAAAATACATAAACACTAAAAACAAGATTTAACACTAACACATAAAACAACGACTCCTAACAAACAAACTCTAACACTAAGCTTAATTCCATTCTTCATTTGTTGGGACAAATTCCTATCTTTCATTAGTCTCTCCTTGGGCTTTCAGAATATGGAGTTGATAAAATGGACGATGGTGATGAGCTATGATACAATCTTCTTCAACCCATTTCTGTTTAAGATACATCGCCTTATTTGCTTCCTCTATATAATTAGTATGACTAAATTGCATTTTCAATTGTCATCCGATATGCTCTAGATCTGCATTAACTTCAATTACCTTTGCTCAAGTAAAGCCATGTTAGTCTCAATTTTGTTGATCTTTTTCGATATTCCTTCAGTACTAACGGCTAAGAAATCGTTATACATCTCTTGTGCACTCTGAATAATGAATTTCTTCTTCATGGCCTCTTCCTTTTTCTTCAAATCCATCTCCCATGAAGACATTTTCTCTAAATCTCTCTTTCTCTTAGACTTTAGGGCTAAAAATGATTTTGGGGTGAAATTCCATCACAAAACCCTTCTATTTATAGGCCTAAATCCCTCAAATAACTTCTAGGCACATCCTAAAACCACCATGGCACGTTTAAGTCAACCAATTAGCGGTTAAAACTTCTTAAAATTGAATTTCACACATGATTCTTAACATCCACGCTTAAGCGCCGAATTTTGGTGCTTAAGCGCTAGTGCTCAATTTTGCACCAGTCAACTTAACATCCAAATACTCATTTTAGCATGTATAGATCACTAAACAAAGTCTTAAAATCAATACTAACACATAATAGTCTCGAAAATACTACCCCAAATTTTCCTAATCACATACAAACAACAATCGAAGCAAAAACACACTGATAACTATGGGTTGCCTCCCACAAAGCTCTTGGTTTTACATCGTCAACTCGACGTAACCGGTGCTTATTCTGGTTGACCCAACATCATTCGATTGTTAAATTTATGCTAATCCCCTACAAAATAAGGTTTTTAAGGTTTCAGTCTATGACCATTCACTTTAAATACTTTCTCAGTTTTAGGATCTTTGATATCCACAGCTCCATAAGGATAAACTTTCATCACAACAAATGGGACCATCCACCTGGACTTAAGTTTGCTTGGAAATAATCTTAACTATGCATTATATAGCAAAACTTTTTGCCTTAATTGAAAATTTTTAATAAGAATCCTTCGATCATGCCACATATTCATCTTTCCTTTGTATATCTTAGCACTCTCATAAGATTCATTCCTTATCTCGTCAAGCTCATTTAATTGCAATAATCATTTCTCACCAGCATCTTTTAAATTATAATTGAACTCTTTAATCACCAACTATGCTTTATGCTCATGTTCAACTGGTAAGTGGCAAGCTTTCCCAAATATTAGCCGACATGGGAACATTCTTATAGGAGTTCTTTATGCAGCCCTATAAGCCCACAAATCATAGTCAAGTTTGACTGACCAATCCATTTTTATTGGATTCACAAATTTTTCCATAATTCTTTTAATTTCCAAATTGGAAAATTCAGCCAAGCCACTTGTCTGAGGATGATAACCAGTAGCAATTCTATGATTTATATGATATTTCTTTAATAATTTCTTCATTATGACATTTCTGAAATGACTTCCCCCATCAATTATGATCACTCTCGGCATCCCAAATCTATAAAATATGTTTTTTTTAAAAAATTTGCAACACTTTGAGCATCACATCGAGGTAAAGCAACAGCTTCTATCCATTTGGATACATAGTCCACTGCTAATAGAATATATAAATTTTTCACATCGAGGTAAAGCAACAACTTCTATCCATTTGGATACATAGTCCACTGCTAACATTATAAATAAATTTCCGAAAGATGGTATAAATGGTCCCATTAAATCTAATCCCCAAACATCAAATATTTCAACTTCTAGCATATAAGTGAGGGGCATCTCATTTCTTCTAGCAATATTGCCTACTCATTGAGATCTATCAAAAGTTTTGATATAAACATTAACATCTCTAAAGATAGTAGGCTAATAGAATCCAGATTGTAAAATTTTGTATGTTCTTTTATCAACAGCAAAATTTCCCCCAAAATCATAATTATCAAATTTTTGGNATAAATGGTCCCATTAAATCTAATCCCCAAACATCAAATATTTCAACTTCTAGCATATAAGTGAGGGGCATCACATTTCTTCTAGAAAATTGCCTACTCATTGACATCTATCAAAAGTTTTGATATAAACATTAACATCTCTAAAGATAGTAGGCTAATAGAATCTAGATTGTAAAATTTTGTATGTTAATTTATCAACAGCAAAATTTCCCCCAAAATCATAATTATGACATTTTTGAATAATTTCATAAGTTTCTTTTAAAGGTACACATCTTCGAATAATCAGATCATTTCCTTGTTTATATAAAAATGGGTCATCGTAAAAATAAGTCTTAGCTTCAAATATAAATTTCCTCTTCTGTTGGTATTGTTGACCTCACTTTTGGTTGAGGTTTAGTTTTACCTCTTCAGTAGCCTAGCATCTAGCCATAGAACTTTCTTGTTGACTATTCTTAGAAAATTAGAAAGGAACCCTCACAATTAGAAATTCTAAACTCCTCTTTGCTCAAATTAATNAATTTCCTCTTCTGTTGGTATTGTTGACCTCACTTTTGGTTGAGGTTTAGTTTTACCTCTTCAGTAGCCTAGGATCTAGCCATAGAACTTTCTTGTTGACTATTCCTAGAAAATTAGAAAGGAACCCTCACAATTAGAAATTATAAACTCCTCTTTGCTCAAATTAAANATATATATATATATATATATATATATATATATATATATATATATATATATATATATATATAATGGACTACAAATATTTCGAGTTAAAATGAGCCGAACACGTACGAACAAATTTTTGTTCGTGTTGTTTGTATTCGACACATTAACTTAGAGAACGACTCGAACTGTTCTCGAACAATAAACCGTCTTGACAGCCCAAATGCCATGGAGGGATAGTTGGGAGGGTGGAGAGTAGGCTTAGGTGGTTCGGAGTGAATACTGCTTAATATTGGAGAGTTGAGATGGAGACTACTGAGCTACCCGAGAACAAATAGTGATCGCATTTGTGCTGCCGACAATTCTCTTTTCTATCATGTAATTCGTGAAGTATAAAGCCTCTTGCTTAGCTTTTCTTGAGATAATAAATGATAAGAATAAAGTTTTTCTTTAAGACCGTTTTTCTTTTATGTTGTCCTATGCTTTTATTATTGTCTCTCTCTTTTTATTTTGACATTAATTGCATTTAAATAGCAAGTGAGGACTAATGTACATTTTAAAATATTTTTACAATTTTTTTCGTTTGCATTTATGCACTGCAAAGTGGCTTTTAAGATTATGTTGGTAATTAAGGTGTTATTTGGGAAAGTTTTCTACCAATTCTATAGTTCTATTTGAAGAATTATTTTCTTACTTTTTTTTAGAATTCTTTTTTGTAGAAAACAATTTTTTTTCAACCTGAACTGTTAAGGTATGATGACTAGCTGAAAGTTACTGCCCGGTGATCCCGACTGTTTAAATGCAACTGTATAACAACGTTTTTTATTATATTTTTCACATATATTTCCTTACTCTACAACACTACCAAAAATTTGATCTTGGAGAAAATAAGAATTTAACTTTTTAACTTAATATATATTGGGATACTACGTAAGTATACGTATCGTTATCAAGTAATATAAGTCTTTTTGAATAATCCCCGAATATCGAACCTACAAGAATCGTTCACAATATGTACTTTCAAATAGCAAACTTTCTATTTCAAAAAGACAATTACTTAAACTATAGATATTTTCACAACAGATAAAATTCAATTCTTTTTGGTATTGTTGATATTTTGACAAAACAATAAAAAACTTCTAAAGATAACGTGACTTTATGTAAAAGAAAAACACTCAATATGAAATATCTTTCTCTTTATCATGAATCAGTAACAAGTATAGGAATTCTATTGTGAAATTATGCAAAATGTTTTGTGCCAAATATGAGCAATATTCTTCTTTACAATTACTATAGATGCTATAAAGAACATTCACTAATTTAAGGTTTGAATAGTTCTTAAGACTGGCTAGGCAGAGAAGATACACGCTCTCACTTTAGAGTTCCCTCGATTTCCTCCACTTGGGGGCTAACATCTCGTATCAGAACTTAAAATAATAAACAAAGTTCGGTGCTTTGGCCTGTCACTCTAAAGTCCTCTAACTCTACACTCTTTAAAGATTATTTTCCTATTTATTTGCACTAAATCTTATGAATTACATTCTCATTCATACAACCTCATGTGATTCTTTCCGATTGTTGACTAAAACAATACCAGTCTGGTTCTTACATGTTCTCACAATAAATTTTAACATCTATATGGGCCAAATAAAAAAGAAAATGAAGTACATGGAGTTAAATCATCACAACTTCTTCCAACATTAAAGATTAATACTCTTTACAAATTCCATCCAACACTTTAATTACTTATCATTTTAAGGAGAAATATAGAGAAAAAAACTCAGAATCCATGGAGAAAACAAAACCACATTTTAGTTTAAAAGTAGAAATCATTGTCAAACCAATAAGAAGTCTCAATTAAAACCAAAAGTAGTTTAAAAATAAAGATAAAACCTATCTCAAATCCTCCACTAAACTCTTGAAGTTCCTTTGAATCTCTTCTCTCCTACAACACTCTTAACCCTCACAATAAAACTAAAAACAAAAAGGATAAAGTAAATTTGTGGTGCCTGAAAAATCTCTCCAAAAGAACTTCTCAGAACTCCCCCCTTTTTCTCTAAACTTCCTTCTTTTATAATTTTTAAAGTGGTGCCTTAGTCTCTTTTAAAAATGTGTCCTAATTCGATGCATTACCCAAGGGATGCATACATTCACAAGTCTTTTAACCATATTTTCGTTTCAAGTGGTCATAACCACCCTCTTTTGCCAATAGGTGCCTGAAATTTCCCTTCAAAATTCTGCAAAATGAATTAAACTGTAAAATAACTGTCTCTGACACTTAAGCGCGAGGCCTTTGGTGCTTAAGCGCGGCCTTATTTGTTTCAGCGACGCTTAAGTGCCAGATCTGGCGCTTTGGTACCAAAACACTGTTGCACCATTTTTACATTTTTACTCCAAATTTGATCATTTTTCACTCATTTTAGCATTTTTCACCGTTTTATTTGTACCTAAAAGAAAAACACAAAATACACCTTCCATTAAAGTGTAATATCTCAAAAATAGGTATAAAAATGTGTCTAAAAACACTATATATTTTAGATGTATCAAAATCCCCAAAACTTAAAATGTTACTTGTCCTCAAGTGACACTTCAATTTTTAAAAACTAAATAAGTATGATTATGTATGAGGTTTTTTTAGGAGTTACTAAAATTTAGATTTAGAAATATAGTAGTTCAATTTAGAAAAAATATTTAGTAAATAAGACCAACTTATAGTTTAGAAATATTTAATATTAAGAAATATGAAAATATGAGTTTCTATATAATCAAAAATATTGTAAATTTTCCAAATATAGAATTTAGTACTTTTATTATCTCCACTTAAAAAAAATTATTAAGAATAATTTTACTTATTATATCCTTAAGCTTAAGAGTTTCTCAAGACTTATACTTTAAAAAGATCAAATGTAGAACTAATTTTTTATTAAACACTATTTCTCCAGCTTCTCTTCCCTTATTTTTTTTCTTTTTCTTTTTCTTTTTCTTTTCTTTTCTTTTTCCTTGTCTTTTTCTTTTTTTTTTCCGTTTTCTATTTCTTCTTTTTCTTTTTCTTTTTCTTTTTTTATTTTCTTTTTCAAGCAATGATTACTATATTTGGATAGGCCTTTAATAATTTTAATTCCACTTCTCCTTTTCTAAAGTAAAGTCCTAAAATAAATATTTTACTTATAAATATAATAATAGTTTTGAAAATTATATTTAATAAAAAAATTTAAGTATTAAAAATATAGTCTAAATTTCTAAATTTTTCAAAAATACAATTTTTCTTACTAAAGATAGTTACCCTATATCTAACATTTTCTACACTAAAAACTTTTAATTAGAAGTTTTTCTTCATTCATAAGTATTTTAACTAAATTTTCTTACTCATTTCTATAATCAAATTTTACTTCCCTAATATAATTTCATATGCATGATCATTTTTCATTTCAAATCAAATTGACTTGTAGCAGATTTGAGAATAAATAAATCTCAAGTTTTGAAAATATTTTCATTTTCCCCTAAACTTAAATTTTTACAAGATTAAACAGCTTAACAGCAGATATATATAAGCTAAAATAAAAATTGAAATAACATGCTTACAAGAATTTTTATACCCTAATTATAGAAGTATACAGGAGTAAAATTAATTTTTGATCAATTTTTTATCATTTTAATTTTAATTCAACTTATAGAGATTCATTAGACTTCTAAGCAGTGAATATAGACATAAAAATAAACAAACATACTAACCTAGATCCCAGTCTAAGCATAAAAAACAAGCACACTAACAAGATGAAAGGAAAATACAAGGTAGCAATTTTCTGAAATTAAAGTTTAAAATTAAAGCTAACAAAATTTTTAACTTTTCAAAAGACATAGAAATAAGTTCAATCTTAACTAACTATAACACATTACTCAACATACAACAACAATTACTACACTAGAATTTAAAAAAAAATACTAACAAAACACAAACATTACAATAACAAGTAAACAAAAAGTCTAACACATCACATAGTCCAAACAAGCACATAAACTCAAATGTATCAAGTCCAAAACACGTAGTCGATCACATATTTCAAATATAAAAATCACTCAGTCCTCCTCCTCATCATCAGAATCCTCACTATTCTAGACATCTGTAGGCACATAATCAGGGTATCTTGGTTATGAAGGAAATTCCACACCTTGGTTACCTCTAATGAGACTTTCTAAAGATGAGTGAAATTTCTCTTCATAATCCCTATGCCTTCTAGCATACCCATCAATATGATCTACAAAATTTATCACCATGAATAATGATTTTTGGTTTTTTCAAATGTACTCAAAACACATGGTGAAAATTCAAAATTTTTACATATAAGTGAAACTCTTGCCTTAAGAAATTCAAATTTAGCAAATATGGCTCAAATCCACCAAGAAATCTCTACGAAAAGGTTTGCCCTAGACTTCAAAATCGCGACCTCGAGAGGAAGAAGATGACGACAAGAGTAAAAATGGCGATATTCAAGGTTATTTTTCACCTTTAATCGTTTGTGAACCGACGCTTAAGCTCGGATAAGTGGCGCTTAGGCTTCTGCCTCTTGGGTAACATCGTGCTTAAGCGCAAGAATGTGGCGCTTTGCACTAGTGCATTGTTTTTGATATTTTTGAACTTAAGTAAAATGCATTATTAGCCTAAGTATACCACCCCTAAATTGTCTTATAACACTTAAATGACTATTTTCCTCTCCCTTAACTCTCCTCTCTCTCTCTCAAAATTCTTCAATATAACTAATTCAATTCGAGGCTAAAATAACATAAATTTTCACACAGACAAACACATATATTTATTTATGAACTATTATTCCAAAGAGCCTCAAATGAGAAAATTTTCCTAAATACAAAAATTAAGCAAACATTCACAAGTAAACACATATAATACATAAACACTAAAAACAAGATTTAACACTAACACAAAAAACAACGACTCCTAACAAACAAACTCTAACACTGAACTTAATTCCATTCTTCATTTATTGGGACAAATTTATGTCTTTCATTAGTCTCTCCTTGCGCTTTCGGAATATAGAGTTGGTAAAATAGACGGTGGTGATGAGCTCTGATACAATCTTCTTCAATCTATTTCTACTTAAGATACATCACCTTATTCGCTTCCACTATAAAACTAGTATGACTAAATTGCATTTCCTTTAAAGATTTGCATTAAATTCAATTACCTTTATCTCAAGTAAAGCCACGCTAGTCTCAATTTTGTTGATCTTTTTCGCTATTCCTTCAATACTAACGTCTAAGAAATCGTTATTCATCTCTTGTGCACTCTGACTAATGAATTTCTTCCTCATGGCCTTTTCTTTTTTCTTCAAATCCATCTCCCATGAAGACATTTTCTCTAAATCTCTCTTTCTCTTACACTTTAGGGCTAAAAATGATTTTGGGGTGAAATTCCATCACAAAACCCTTCTATTTATAGGCCTAAATCCCTCAAATAACTTCTAGGCACGCCCTAAGACTACCATGACACGTTTAAGTCAACCAATTACCAGTTAAAACTTCTAGAAATTGAATTTCACACATGGTTTTTAACATCTACATTTAAGCGCTGAATTTTGGCGCTTAAGCTCTAGTGCTCAATTTTGCACCAATTAACTTATCATCCAAATACTCGTTTTAGCATGTATAGGTCACTAAATAAAGTCTTAAAATCAATATTAACACATAATATTCTCGAAAATATTACCCCAAATTTTCTTAATCACACATAAACAACAATCGAAGGAAAAACACACCGATAACTATGGGTTGCCTCCCACAAAGCAATTTGTTTTACTTCGTCTGCCCGACGTAAACAGTGCTTATTCTGGTTGACCCAACATCATTAGATTGTTAAATTTACTCAAATCCCCTACAAAATAAGGTTTCAGTCTATGACCATTCACTTTAAATACTTTCTCAGTTTTAGGATTTTTAATATCTACAGCTCCATAAGGATAAACATTCATCACAACAAATGGGACCATCCACCTTGACTTAAGTTTGCCTAGAAATAATCTTAACCTTGCATTATATAGCAAAAATTTTTGTTTTGGTTGAAAATTTTTAATAAGAATCATTCGATCATGCCACATCTTCATCTTTTCTTTATATATCTTAGCATTATATAGCAAAACTTGTTGCCCTGGCTGAAAATTTTTAGTAAGAATCCTTTAATCATGCCACATTTTTATCTTTTCTTTGTAAATCTTAGCACTTTCATTTCGATCATGCCACATCTTCATCTTTTCTTTATAAATCTTGGCACTCTCATAAGATTCATTCTTTATCTTTTCAAGCTCATTTAATTGTAACAATCTTTTCTCACTAGCATCTTTCAAATTATAATTGAACTCTTTAATTCATTTAATTGCAATAATCTTTTCTCACCAGCATCTTTTAAATTATAATTGAACTCTTTAATTACCCACTATGCTTTATGCTCATGTTCAAATGATATGTGACAGGCTTTCCCAAATATTAGCCTACATGAAAACATTCATGTAGGAGTTCTGTATGCAGTCCTATAAGCCCACAAAACATAGTCAAGTTTGACTGACCAATCCATTTTTATTGGATTCACAAATTTTTCCCTAATTCTTTTAATTTACAAATTGGAAAATTCAGCCAAACCACTTGTCTGAGGATGATAAGCAGTAGCAATTCTATGATTTATATGATATTTCTTTAATAATTTCTCCATTATGGCATTTCTGAAATGACTTCCCCCATCAGTTATGATCACTCTCGACATCCCAAATCTACAAAATATGTTTGTTTTTTAAAAAAAATTTGCAATACTTTGAGCATCACATTGAGGTAAAGCAAGAACTTGTATCCGTTTGGATACATAGTCCGCTGCTAACAATATAAATAAATTTCTAAAAGATGGTATAAATGGTCCGATGAAATCTAATCCTAAAAAATCAAATATTTCAACTTATACCATATAAGTGACAGGCATCTCATTTCTTTTAGAAATATTGCCTACTCATTGACATCTATCAAAAGTTTTGATATAAACATTAATATTTCTAAAGATAGTAGACCAATAGAATCCAAATTGTAAAATTTTGTATGTTATTTTTTCAACACCAAAATTTTCCCCAAAATCATACTTATGACATTTTTGGATAATTTCATAAGTTTCTTTTAAAGGTACACATCTTCAAATAATCAAATCCTTTCCTTGTTTATATAAAAATGGGTCATCCAAAAAATAAGTCTTAACATTAAATAAAAATTTCCTCTTCTGTTGGTATTTTTGACCTCACTTTTGGTTGAGGTTTAGTTTTCCATCTTCAGTAGCCTAGGGTCTAGCCATAGGACTTTATTGTTGATTATTTTTAGAAAACTAGAAAGGAACCCTCACAATTAGAAATTTTAAACTCCGCTTTGCTCAAATTGAAGCTCTACATATTGATCATAATCTCAAGTACTTAGTAGGTGTGATCACTATGAGGGAGCTCAAGGAGAGTTCCCCTAGGACTGTTCCTTAGGGTTGAACTTGGGTGTTGGTCTAGAGCTAATTCACTCACCTGCACTCACTATGACCTATATCGACTCACAACCCTAAACCCAAAGTTGTTGACTTTGATCCCTTGATCTTTTGGGAGACTCATGTAGATGGTCCCCTAGACCCACTAGCTCTAGGCTAGGGTTTAGCTAAGACCAGTACATAGAGGACCCAAATGGGGATTTCATTGGTCCATAGCTCATATAGGGTGGTTTGTAAATCTCAAAGTCATGGCTAGCCTAACCCAAACCCAACTGTGGATTTCATTTGTCCATGACTTTGAGCTTACCCAAATTGACTAACCTAGCCTAAGACACCAAATTGACCAAAATCTCACAATGCTTCAAATTTGAAGGATTTTGAGATTTTGGTCAATTTGGGTAAATCTCAAAGTCATGGCTAGCCTAACTAGCCTAGCTTCCTAACCCACTAGCCTAGCAAACATGATTGTTATGAAGATTAAATAATCTAACATGCCCAAATTGGCCAAAATCTCTAAATTCTTCAAATTGAGCTTCCAATTAAACTCAAAATCATTTAAATCCTTCACAAAAAATCTTCATAACAATCATTTACACAATTTTGATTAATCAATTGAGCTCAAAGTCATGGCTAGCCTAACCCAAACCCAACTTTTAGTCATTTGGACCCAGATTGGACCCATGCACCAAAATTGACTTAGCCATGCCTAAAACACCAAATTGATGACACCATAACCACCAAGTCCACCCTATGGAACAAGCTAGACCCATCTAAACCAACCAAAATGAGCTATGGACCAATGGTCCCTTGTTTTAAGGGATTTCACCCCATATTTGGCCTAAAATTGAAATATATACTTTATCATTGCTTACCTTTGGGGGTTAACCATCATTAAGCACCCCCTGACCTCCCTGAGACAAGAAGTGACTAAACCCTGGCCAGCCACCTCCTCAACCGCCGGTAGCAGCCAGCCCAAGGGAGCCCCAAGTGGCCAAAACCGAAAATTGAACCTCCCTGACTTGGCTCACTCCCATTGGCCATTAGAACTTTTCTTCCCTCCACCTCAGCAAGCTTTAGTACCCAACTCCAAGCCCTAAGCTCTACCAGACAACCATTGATTTAAATGGAGCTCTCCACGACCAAAGAGAAGTGTGCTTGGAACCTTAAGGAAACTCTGCCAAAATGTCACCAGAGCTTCTCCAAACCATCCCGAGTGCAATCTCCTTGCTCTCAGCTATTGATAGCCATCCCACAGAGCCAACTTCTTCACTAAAATTTTCCCTAAAACTAGGGCAAAACTCTCCACATCCCTATAATGCACAAAACTTCAATTAATTGTGCACGCACCATCCCTGCAATAAGAGAAGTTGATTCCCCACAAAATCCCCATATGAAATAGCCTCTAACATATCTCTAGACCAACACATGAAATTGAGCTTGATTGAATTTATACCTAGACAATTCACCAAGGCTTGGGGCTTCATCCGGAGGTTTGTTGGACCCAATCGAAGCTACCACAATCATCTGATTGAGGAGAATAATGTGGATTAAAAATAAAAATTATTTGACAAACATATGATTTTTAATGAATTAAATACCCTCTATGCTATTTTAATTCTCCATGATTAAATATTGCTCACCATGGCTTGAAATTTTGAGGGTTCATTCCTCATGACAGAGGCCATATTTTCTGATTTTTCCAAGGTCAGAGGGCATCTCTATGCTCTCAACCCTAATTTTTAAGCTAGAGTGGCCATTTTGGCTTATTTTAATTATATAAATCAAGATATCACTTGAAAAATTATGAGAGTAATTTTGGTAGGTTTCTTATGGTCAGAGAAGTTTATAAAAAATATCATGATGCTTTGGATTACCTTGTGAATCTATATATTTAATTAAATGCATATATCTTGTATTAATTTATGTAAATTAAATACTTATAAAAAATTGAGAAAATCAAATCCATATTGCTCATAAAAATCATATTTATGCACTGTAAAAATTTGAAAATTATTTGACTAAGTCCAAGCACCAAAGTTGATTTTTTTAGAAGATTCTGTATTTTTGTACAAAAATAATTATAATAAATTAATTACACTTGGGAAAATTATGAAAAGTGGTTTCTGAGTTCCTTGTAATCAGAGGCACTTAGGAAAAATAAAAGTTATTTTTGGTAAAATACTTGATTTTTGAGCTTCATTTTGGATTTAAAATGATTAAAAATAATTAAAAATCCTAAAAATACCAAAATATTTTTCTTAATTTTTATAAATTAAAAATAATTTTTAAAGGCTTAAAAGTTGGTTTTTCTTATTTTCCCATTAAAATAATTATAATAAATTAATTCAAAAGACCATGAAATCTTGCTTAAGTGTTTCTTTGACCTTAAGAAACCTCTAATAAATTTTCCATAAATAAAAACTTTACTTTGGAAAGCTAAATAAATAAACTTTTGAAATTTTTATGTTTCTAAAGTTAAATAATTATCTAAATTAAATTATAATTTTGGGAGGTCCACATGTTCTCCTCTAACATTATAATTACCTCATGGATATGACACTTTAAACCCTCAAAGTCATTTGAGTTGGGTTTAGTGAGTTATGAGGTGAAGTGCCTCAAGGGCAAAGTGGTAATTTTAGACTTTGGTGCTTTAATCAAAATTTAGGATTAACCAAGGTAAAATGGGTAATTTTGATCTTAATAAACATGTTTGAATGATTGAAATACAATGGGATTAAAAGGTAGAAACTCACTCACAACCCTTGCACAACATCAACAAAATCATAATCCTCCCAACCTTCTTGACTTTGAAGTCAATTAAGATCAGACGATTCTTAAGTAATGGGCTTAAGTCGAAAAGATGATAGTGTAATTTTCTTAAGCCCAAAGTTAAAGATGATGTGATCATTTAATAAGGATACACATCACTTGAATCAAAATTTTGATAACCAACATTTCACTTATCATGATTGTTAAAGGCTTAGTAGTGACCTAGGCTTGATGTTTAAACTCAATTGATCGGATTTAGAAGATAACATAATTGGTGATTAACATCATTAAAAACTACAAGCGTGACCTTATTTATGGGCACCATAATCTTAAATAACCTATACTTGCCTTAGGGGCATCCACTCATATGACTTTTAAATGAAACATTAATTGACTAATCGAGTATCCTATCATTGGGATAATTAAATTGTTAAGCTTCACTGAGCAATGGGGTAGTCACACTTCAACCTTGAATGATTGATAAAACAATATGATAAGCTCAAAATGAACTAGAAATAATTTAAGAAAGCCTTAAAGTAGTTTAGGGTCATTCCCTCAACACTTTGAAACCCTTTGGATATTTTGAAGGGCAAATTGAACTTGTCATATTTTGTTCTAAAATTATCCACTAGGATCTCCCAAAATTAAACAAAATCATAGCCTGGGGTTTGGTAGTTAAACCTTCATCTACTCTTAAAATTTAAATTCCTTGAAATATTATATACATGCCTTACAAGTACTGACCTCTCAGGAGGTGGAACGAAAAGACTCGCCAGGTACATTTTTAGAGTTTACAGTACCATTTTCTCTTTAACTTTCCACATTTTATTTTTATGCTTATAAAACTTGCATGTTAAACAACGATATCCCCTGCATGAAAAAAAAACTGCTAGGATAGCCACCAAACCAAAACCAAAACTAAAATCAACCAAGATAAAATTCACCACCACAACATTCAAAATATAAGATAACTCAATGTTTAATCACATCAGAAAACAAAAATTGTAACTAAATTAAGACTTCTATATTGGATGATCAAGAATCTCTCAGAGGAGGTAACCTACGGTTGCTAACAAGACTTCTTGATCCCGAAGTGATATAGTTGTTTAAAAATTATATAGTTGACTCCGCTATGCAACGATGCCAAAAGCTTGATGCAATATTTTATGAATTAGAAATTTAAGAAATTAATTTTTGGATTATATGCAAGTATACACATCATTATTAAGTAATAAAGACTTTCTATTTAAGCCCCAAATATCGATCCCACGGGGAAGGTTTAAATTTCAAATGATAAATTTACTAGAAAATTCACAGAAAGTCAAAACGAAATTACTACACTAATTTTGAATGTTGAGATATTATCAGAACTAAATTATTTAACTAATAACAAAACTGAAATATAAAGTTTAAATAGTAACTACTAAACTATTATATTATATTTATGTGATGAAGATTTCTTATGTGAAAAAGCATCTTTCCCACTACAGTGGGTTTTGATAAAATGAGATAAGATAAATGGTTCTAATAAGTATTGTGCCAAATAGGAGCAGTTTTAATTCTCTACCCTGATACAGTGTTATAGAAAATCATTAGCTAATGCCAGGTTTAGTCCGTAAATCCATGGTTAGGCTAGGAGGATACTGGCTCCCATTCCAGAGCTCCCAATTCCCTTCACCTGAAGGCTAACTCTTGCTTTAGTTTTTAAACACTAAGAAAAAATTAGGGATTTTAGTTTGTCACTCTAAAGATTATCTAATTCTACACCCAATAAAGTATATTTTCCTATTTATTTGCACTTAATTCCATGAACAAAATTCTCATTCATGGAATCAAATGTGATCCCCACTCTGTTGTAGAACTCATACTCCATTTCCCAGAACATATGTTTCAAAACATATTTTAATAATTCAATTGGCCAGATCGAAAACTAAATTAAGTTTCGAGTTGAAAATTCATCACAATTTATTTTATATTTTAATATTGGCACATCCATATTATCTCTTCATTTTACTATATCTCAGAGTCAGGAGAAAGGTAAAGTAAACTACTCAGACTTCATGAGAAAGATATAACAAAACACAAATTTCATATATAAAAGAATTTTGATACAATACTAATAAACAAACAAGACTTATCTGAAACTCTTTCTCAAAGCAAATCCCTTGTAGCCTCTTATAAGAAAATGTAGAAAGAAGAATCTATCACATTTCTCTTCTCCAACACTCTTAGAGAAGAGTTTGCACTTAATCTCACCACAAAACTCTAAATTATAAGAACAATGGACTCTAAATGGTTGTGGAATAAAAAATAGAAGAATGTGTGGTGCATAGATGGTTGAATTAGGGCGATGAGATTTCAGGAAGAGTCACTTTTCTGATCAATTTTGGCCCTAAATAAAGCCTAGAGTCGGTTCTCCAATAGGTGCCTCCAAAAAATCTTCAAAAAACATCCAAATTGGTCGATTCTTATAGAAACAGGGGTTGAACCAACATTGGCACCGTCATGCCCATTTTGGCACTGTCGGCGCTAATGTTCCGCAATTTAATTTGCCACTCTCTATCAAACAGCGTCGTCGACGCTGAACAAATTTTTGACTTCTTCATTTTTGCTCCAAATTTCATCCTTTTTGCTTCAAGTCCTAAAATTCAACAACCTGCAAGAAAACATAAAAATACCTTAGATTAAAGTGCAATATCACCAAAAATGAGTATAAAATATGAGTATAAAAATGCATATATTTTTGGTGTATCAAAATCCCCCAAACATATATGTTACTTGTCCTCAAGTAACTCCTCAACTATATAAAAATATGACTTATGTTAAAGAATTTAACTTTTAGATTTCAATATCTTATTCCACTAAATACAATAACATAACTTAAGAAAAATTCAAAACAACTCTAGTTAATACTAAAGGTATAAGAATATTTAGCAATCAAGTCCAAGATTTCTGATTCTCTAATCTTTTCAAGAAAAATTGCAAATTGTCATATTAAGATCACTTAAAGTATTCATATGAAAAAGAACTTATAAAACTTTATTAGTAAATAAACTAATACTCAAATAAAAGTTTAGAAAATGTATCAAGCCTTCTTTTTTAAATTGATTCAAGTGAAGCCAATTTTAAATTAGGCATCTCCTCAAGCTTCTCCCCACATCTTTTATTTTCTTTTCTTTTCTTTTCTTCTCTTATTTTTTTTGTATGTGAGGATTACTATATCTGATAGCCTTCAATGATTTTGAACTTCACTATCCTCTTCTTAAAGTCAAACATTTCTTCACTTAACACATTTATATTAGCTTAAAGATTTCATAAAGTTTAATTCTTTTCTTCTTACATGAACCTTTAGGATTTTTAATATTTAAAAAATACAATTTTCTTTACTTAAAATAGAAAAACATAGTCTTTTTTCTTTTATACCAAATATCTTAATCTCTAAAATTAACTTTTATTATTGAAAATTTTTACTTAAGTTTACTTTATTATTAGAAACATAAATATAGTTATCTAAAGTTAACCCTTAATACCACAGTTCATGTTAAATTTAATTTTTTTTTTAAATATAGCTAAGTGAAGACAAATAAAATTAAGTTTATTTCTTTAAAAAGGAATTTTTCTTCCCCCCCCCCCCAAACTTAAATTTTTAAAAGATTTAGCATGAATAACTGAAAAATAAAGGGTAAAAGAAAACGTTAAATACATAAAGAAAAGACATACCTATTGAAGGTTTTGATTTTGAAAATTTAATTCTGAAATACTGCAGGTGCTAATATAAAATCTACAAGACTTAAAACATTAAATTGCACATAATACATATAAAATCTGCTAAGAGAGAGTTAATTACAATACATTGAATTAAATACAAAAAATAACAATAAAATTAAACTAAATTTCAGAAATGAAAATAGTTTTACAAACTACAGTTCACATCTCAACATAACAACAAAACAAAGTCTCACAATCTAACAATTAGTCTCAATAATATAACAAAAACAAAAAACACAATAACAAAGTGAAATCAAACATAAACTAAAAAAAATCAAATCACCAATCATCATCATCATCTTCTTCTTCTACATCTAAATTCTACCACTAATATGGAGTAAAAAAAGGGTGATTAGGAAATTGAATTGAATGATCACCCTTTATGTATCTCACCAAGACATCATCATAAGCAGCATCATATTTGAACTTTTGTCGTATCAAATCATCTGTGTGAGTACTTTTGGCATCCATGTTTTGTAACCTGTGATCTATTCTTAAGATATCTCCCTGCTGGATCATCATCTGGTCTAAAATTTCTCGGTTAGTAGGGTCACTAGAAGTAGGGGTCCTTGAAGTAGAAGGAATATCTCTGGTCTTACTTCTAGATCTCCAGCCAACATGAGATTCATATGTCTTTATATTGACAGGACCAATAGGCCTTAAAAGCTCAATCCTCTCTTCCAAAGGTCTAAAATTAACTCCTGCTTATTCATAGAGTGTAAAAATTAGTGTAGGGTGTGCCAAACCACTAGTGGTCTCTCCCAAAGCAATAGATCAAGTTTTCATATAGATAATAGAGCCTAAATTTAATCTCATCACCTGCTGAATGCAGAAGTTCAGGATGGCTCTATCCTTGATCACCTCACTATGATGATTTGTCGGAATCATTCTTCCAGAAATAAAGTAGTGTCAGGTCTTAGATACTACATCAAGCATTGAAAGAGGAAAGTTTACCTTAACACCATTTTTGACTTTCCAGGTCCCTCTTCCATCAGTAAGAAAAGAAATAACCTCATCTATGGCCTCATTAGTAGCAGAAAATGATTTATACTGACAACTATAAACATCTTCCAACTGATAAAACTCATTCTTTTTTCTTAGAGAAAACTTCACCTTTCGTTGGCCAACGAACAAAAACAAAGTCATCAGAAGCTTCAGTACAGTTGGCATAGAATTGCATTACTAAACCAATAATCACATCGATTGTAAAATATCAAAAATTTTCCCACTGTCGAGCATTGATTAATTGCTCGACTTCTCCTCCCAAATTCTTAAAACCACGATCCAAAATTACTTTTTTATGCTCACGTAGACTATTGAATCGAGCACTAGCCCTGAAACTAACAAATTTTTGTTCATCATAATCTACTTTTCTTTTTTTCTTTTGCTCATTCTTGGTGCCATGGGAAATCCAGAGAAAATTTGAAAAAAAAATTAATAAATTCCAAAAATTCCAAAAATCACAAAGTAAAATGCTTTATAATTAAATCTACTAAGAGTTCTTCACTAAAGGATTTTCTCAAAATCTCTAAAAAAAATTTCAAAATATTTGTATCTCGATAATGAGAGATAAATCCTTGGTCAAAATCAAATTTTTTTAGTTCAAAGTGTAGCTCTTATCTAGAGATGATGAAATCCAAAGTTCCTTTGCCATAAAATCGCCTTCAATCCAAGCAAATGCGAGCCCTAGGTGCAAAAATCTGAGGTGGAAAGTGACTCAAAGGGTAAAAATGGGGATTTATGGTAAAAATTGCAAAATTTAACGGGTTAAAGGCTATTCTTGGGTTGAGGGCACCGTCGGCGCCCATGCCAGCGCCGTCGACGTTGAAGGCCTAAAAATTTCATTTTTCAATTTTTTCAATTTTCAATTTCCTTTCAATTTTCTCCAAAGTTTTTTTAGTATTTTTAAAGACAAATTTTTATCTGACAATAATTCACGAATAAATATTTTCACAAACAACAACAAACTAACTTTTATATATGAAAATATACTTTTACAAACACTTTTTTCTAATCACACTTTCACATATATTAAGCAAACTAAATGATAAATTAATGTAGAAATCAAACCACAACACTAAATGCTGACACAATATTATACACATAATCAAAGTTCAGAATTCTAAAGCAAAGCAAACTAAATCAAATCCACACAATCACATTAAGTGCATAAGTACTTTAAACTAGTAGAGAGAGTCCAATTTCTTCAATTATTCTGCCTCATCTTCAGTGCTTTCTCCTTCTCTTTTATCTCCCATCAACTGGTAATGAACGTACAGATTGTAGAAGGGTCGGTATGGGAATCGATCAGTCAAATTTTCTTTGATCCATCATTTTTCTTTAAAAATTCACACTATTCTTGCTTCAAATATTCCAGTAAAATAAAAATTCTCTTTCATCCTCCAATCTAGGTGATCAAAAAGGTATTTAAGATCTCATATTATATTCATAATACTCTGAAGTTCTTTTTCAATTTTCTTCAATTTCTTTTCTACAGCAAGTGAACTTCCAACTGTTGGTGGCATCAATGGAGTTGAAGCATGTAATGAGTGATCTAAGATAATATCTAATGCTTCATTCCCATTCCCAAAATAATTATCATCAATAGGAATCATGGGCTCCAAAGGTAATAAAACTTTTTCCAACTATCATGTGGAACTTGAGATTGACTGCAAAGTAGGAAAATTATGGAAGGATGCCCAAGTCAATAAATTGGCCCATTCATAATAATTCCCATAACAAATTTAAATATGATAGATCCTATATCAATGGGTTTCCCCATTTGAATGCAATATTCAAAATAGCACTTTCTTTGGCGACTCTACTAATCTTCATGGTAGGGAGTAATTTTGCAGAAATGAAGAAATGCCACTGCTTTGATATTAAATTAAGAAATGAAGCAGAGAAACTAATCTATTCTTCATCTCGCATTTCCCAAATATCACTTTCATTTGTCAGAAAATTATAAACATCTTACATCAAATCTCTGGTAGGGATAAAATTTGTATAATGACAGATTGGAACATTTTCTATCATATACAACTCATTGATTTATGCAGGAGTAAATGGTACAGCCTTACCTCGTATGAAGACAACTTCTTGGGTAATTCCATGTAAGTTGGCATAGAATTCCTTCACTACTGGTACAACAACTGCAATGGTAGTGTAGCACAAAACTTCCCATCACCTTTGTAAAATGATTTTATCAATTAGAGAACTTGGATTAATCAATCTGTGATTGATAAAGCAAAGCCTCTCTCCTTGATAAGCCTCTTCTTTGTAATAACTTTGCCGTATAATGTTTGTGCTTCAAAGCTAATAAACTTTCTTCTATTAAAAACTTCATAACTGGAAGTATTTCTAGAATTTGAGGCCATGAAATTCAAAAACAGGAAGTTTCTGGTCACCAAGGCTGTTTTTAAGACTTTAAAAACACCTCCCGATAGTAATTATGGTGTGAAATCCTGCTAAAGTCTGCAAAAATCTGTCCTAAACCATCAAACTGCTATCAAAGGCATTGGCGCTCCCGATGGTGCTATCGGCTCTTTGGTCTGTCTGCGGGCGTCGTCGGCGCTGAGGCCAAAATTGTGTCTTTTCATGTTTTCGATCAATTCGATTCCAAAGTTTCCTCTAATACCAGTATGTGTCTTAATTTATAATATGTAAAATTGTGTAGGATTATTATCTACTAATATATAAATACTTCTCAAACAAAACAGGAATACATAGATATATATATATTTTTATATGGGTTGCCTCCCATAAAACACTTGGTTTAACATTGTCAGCCCGACATACCATTTGATTAGTTTGGTCGGCTTAACATTAAAACTTCTTTAAATCGTGGTATATGCCCTTCATAATAATGTTTCAATCGTTACCCATTAACTTTAAATATCTTTCTAGTGTTAGGATCTTTAACAACAACAGTTCTATAATGATAGACTTTAATCACTTTAAATGGTCATAACCATCAAGATTTCAGTTTTCCTGGAAATAATCTCAATCTTATATTATATAATAAAACTGCTTGTCCAGGTTCAAACTTCTTTTGAAGAATCATCCGATCATATTATATTTTCATTTTTTCTTTATAAATTTTTGCATTATCATATGCTTCATTTCTAATCTCCTCAAGTTTATTGAGTTGCAATAATCTTTTCTCAACAGCATCTTTTAAATTAAAATTAAATTCCATAATAGCCCAAAATGCTTTATGCTCTAAGTCTACTACTAAGTGGCATGTTTTTCCAAAAATAAGTTTATATGGGGACATTCCTATGGGAGTCTTATAAGCAGTTCTGTATGCCCATAATGCAGTATCTAATCTAGAAGACCAATCCAATTTATAAGGATTTACAACTTTTTCTAAAATTCATTTAATTTCACGATTTGATATCTCTGCTAGACCGCTAGTTTGGGATGATAAGCAGTAGAGAATCTATGCATAATATCATATTTATTAATCAATTTTTTGATTCTCTTATTCCTAAAATGAGATCCTTCATCGTAATAATTACTCTCGGCATTCCATATCTTGTAAAAATATTTTTAATTAAAAATTTAGAAACACTCCAAGCTTCATATCTAGGTACAACAATAGTTTCAATCCATTCGGACATATAATCAACAACATGAAATATATATAAATTCTCAAATGAAGGCATAAATGATCCCATAAAATCTAATCCCCACACATAAAAAATTTTAACTTCTAATGTGTAATTTAGAGGCATTGCATTTCTTCTAGAAATATTTCCTACTCGCTGACATTGATCGCATGTTTTAATATATTCATTAACATCTCTAAAAGAGTAGGACAATAAAATCCAGCTTGCAAAATCTTACATGCAGTTCTATTCATTCCAAAAGTTCCTCCAAATTTAGAATCATGGACCTTTCAATTATCTGTTGAGTTTCTTCATAAGGCACACACCTTCTAATAATTAGATCTTTACATTGTTTATATAGATATGGATCATCCTAAAAATAGAATTTTGAATCATATATTTCTTTAATTTTGGATATTTTATATCAAGTGGTAAAATATCACTTACAATATGATTTACTATATCGGCATACCACAGTACATTCATTTCATCAATACTATATAATTGTTCATCAGGGAAATTCTCTAAAATTACATTTGCAAAATTAGTTAATATTTCTCTTTCTATTCTAAACAAATGATGAGCTATTTGATTATCATTTCCCTCTCTATTAACTATGATAAAATCAAAATCTTGCAATAGAAGTATCCATCTAATTAATCTTTGTTTAACATCCTTCTTTTGCATCAAGTATTTAATAGCAGAATGATCTGTAGCACTATAAATTTAGTCTAATTAATCTTGGTTTAGCATCCTTCTTTTGCAATAAGTATTTAATAGCAGAATGATCCGGATGCACTACACATTTTATTCCAATTAAGTAAGGTCTAAATTTATCAAAGGCATAAATAATAGTGAGTAACTCTCTTTCAGCAGTAGTGTAGTTAATTTGAACATCATTTAGAGTTTTACTAGCATAATATATTACTTTAAAAACTTTGTTGTGCCTTTGTTCTAACACAGGCCCAATAGCATAATCACTAGCATCGCACATTATTTCAAATGGTTTCTCCCATCAGGTGAAAATATTATAGGTGCAGTGATTAATTTTTCTTTTAATAATTCAAATTATTTTATGCATTCCTCATTAAAATCAAATTTCATGTCCTTTTCTAAAAGTTGGCATTATGACTAGTTATTTTAGAAAAAATTTTTTATGTAACGCCTGTAGGAACCAGCATGTCCTAAAAAACTTCTTACCCCTTTAACATTAGTCGGAGGTGGTAATTTTTTAATAAATTGAATTTTTGCAGGATCTACTTCCATGCTATTTTTAGAAATTTTATGCCCAAGTACAATTCCTCCTACAACCATAAATTTAACAATTTTCCCAATTAAGTACTAGGTTGATTTTTTCACATACTTCCAGAACTTTTTCTAAATTATTTAAACATAATTCAAACAAAGTTCTAAATACAAAAAATCTTCCATAAACACTTCCATTCCATGTTCAATAAAATTGCTAAAGGTTTACATCATACATTTTTGAAATGTTATAGGTGCATTGCATAGTCCAAAAGATATTCTACGAAAAGCAAATGTTCTATATGGACTAGTAAATGTTATATTCTCTTGAACCTCTGGAGTTATTGGAATTTGGTGATAATCGGTATATCCATCTAAAAAGCAATAATATTTGTTCCTAGCCAATCTATCCAACATTTGGTCTAGAAAAGGTAAAGGAAAAGTGATATTTTCTGGTGGCCATGTTTAATTTTCTATAGTCAATACAAATTCGCCAACCAGTAACTTGTCTTATTGGTATTAATTTATTTTTCTCTTTTTCTTCAGCGTTCACTCATCCTTTTTTTGAAACACTGTGAATTAGACTTACCCAAGCATTGTCTGAAATATGATATATAATTCCAGCATCTAGCCATTTTAAAGTTTCTTTTTTAATTCTTTCATTATTGGGTTTAATCTCCTCTGAGGATCAGCTTTAGGTTCTTATTGATCATCTAATAGGATTCTGTGCATACAAATAGAAGGACAAATTCCTTCAAGGTCTGCTAAAGTCCATTCAAAAGGCTTTTTATATTTTTTAACATCTCTATTAATTTATCTTCTTGAATTTTTGTTAATTCAGAAGATACAATGACAGGAAATATAGATGACTCTCCTAGAAACACATATTTTAAATGGGCAGGTAATATTTTCAGTTCAAGTTCAGGTGGTTTAATACTTGAAGGAATAAGTTTTTTATTATCTTTTTCCAATAAATCTAAAGTTTCAAATTTGCCCTGAATATAATCCAAATCTTCATCTTTTATTTCGTTCTTGTTTCAAAAAATTCTCCTTGCTTTAATTTGTCTTCAAACTCATTCTTAAATTTCTCATTACTTAGATAATCGGTTACTTCCATCCTAAAACATTCATTATCTTTTTCTATTGCTGGATATTTCATAGCTTTTGCAATATTAAATATTATTTCTTGATCATTAACTCTCATTATAAATTCTCATTTTTGCACATCTATCGCAGCTCTCCCAGTTGCAGGAAATGGTCTCCCTAAAATAATAGTAATCCTTTATCTTCCTCCATATCCAATACTATAAAGTCTATAGGGAAAATAAATTTATCCACTTTTACTAATACATCCTCTATAACTACTTTTGAATAAGTTATTGATCGATCAACTAACTGAAGAGTTACAGCAGTAGGGAAAATCTCTCCCAAATTTAAATGTTTAAAGATCGATAAAGGCATAAGATTGATACTAGCTCATAAATCACATAAATCTTTTCCAAAAAAAGTTTCACCAATAGCACAAGGTATAGTAAAACTATGAGGATCTTTTAATTTTTTAGGAAGCTTTTTCTAAATAATAGCACTACACTCTTCACTGAGTGCAACAGTATCATAATCTGTAAACCTCCTTTTCTTATTTAGTATATCCTTCATAAATTTCACATAACTTGGCATTTATTCCAAAGCTTCAATAAAAAGTATGTTTATCATTAACTTCTTAAGGATTTATAAAAATTTTGTAAATTAATTATCTTTGTTCTTCTGCTTCAGTTTTCGAGAAAATGGAGGTAGTGGTTTTTCTAAAGGACCTTGTGTTTGTTCATTTTCATTTTGGGCACTTTCCATGGCTTCATTCTCTTCATCAACTTCAGTTTCTCTTTGGGTCATTGTTTCAACTTCTTTTCCACTTCGTAATTGAATATCTTTAATTTTCTCTTTATTTTGATCTTTTGGATTAACTTCCACCGTGCCTGCACTTAAGCGGGGGGTCTTGGTGCTTAGGTGCCAGTGCACAAATTTCTATATTTTTGGTTAAAAGTAACATGCACTTCTAGATTAATTCGAGCACTACTAAATTGTCTTATAAATCTCTATTAATTTTTTCCTTCCCTTTTAGATCTGCTATTCCTCAAGATTCACCAATCTTAAATAATTCAATTCAACACAAAATAAAACAAAATTTCACACAAACAAACACATACATTAATTCACAAAAAAATTACATTTATTTTCATTACATAATTTCTCAATCCAAAGAGTCTTGAATGAGATAGTTCCTAACACAAACACTAAACAATCATAACATTAAAAACACACAAAAAAACCTTAACACTTATAAATAAACACTTAACACATAAACACTAAACAAAGAACTTAATTCCACTCTCCTTCCGGTGGAACGAATCCTAGCTTATCATTAGTCTCTCCTTAGGAATTTGGAATATAAATCTGATAGAATGGATGGTGATGAAGAACAGTAGTTGAGTCTTATTCAATCCATTTGTTTTCAAATACAGCCTTGTCTGCTTCTTCAACAAAATTGGTGTGGCTAAATTGCATCTAAAGTTGCCATCCAATATGCTCTAAATGTGTGTTAACTTCTATCACTTTTGCTTCAATTGAAGCAAAGTCAGCCTCAATTTTTGTGATTTTCTCCACTAACCCTTCAATAATAACGGCTAGAAAGTCGTTGTATAACTCTTGCACACTAAGACTAACAAACTTCTTCTTCATAGCTTCCTTCTTCTTCTTCAAATCACTCTTCCAAGATGTTATCTTTCCAAGAACTCTCTCTCTTCACTTAGAATTTAGGGTTAAATTTGAAGTGTGGTGAGACTTTTCCTCATACCCTTCTATTTATAGGCTCTAGATCATGACTAAAACTTCTAGACACATTCTCATAACACTAACCAACATTTTAACCCACTAAACAATGTTTAAAACTTCTAGAAACTTAATTTTTTGTGTTTAGTAAACTGTCGCACTTAAGCGTCGAATGTTGGCGCTTCAGCGCTAGTGCTTAATTTAGCACAGGTCAGCTTAACGTACAAAAACTCATTCTAACATGCCTAAGTCATCTTTTAATGTCCTAGAATCATTACTAAATCATTACATATTCAATATACTACCAAAGATTTTCTAAATCAAACACAACATCATAACATTCAAAACAAACACACAAATTACTATAGGTTCCCTCCCACAAAAAGCCTGGTTTAACATTGTCAGCACGACCAGTGCTTATTCTGTTTGACCCAACGACATAAGATCATTCAATTTAAGTTGATTCCCTAAAAAGTAGGGTTTCATCCTATGACCATTCACTTTGAATATTTTATAAGTTTTAGGATCTTTGATATCCACAACTCCATAGGGATAAACTTTCATCACAATAAATGGTCCACCTGGACTTAAGTTTGCCTGGAAATAATCTTAACATTACATTAAAAAGCAAAACTTGTTGTCCTGGCTCAAAATTTTTAGTAAGAATCCTCCAATAATGCAACATCTTCATCTTTGCTTTATAAATCTTAACACTCTCATAAGATTCATTTTGTATCTCTTCAAGCTCATTTAATTGCAATAGTCTTTTCTCACCTACATCCTTTAAATTGTAATTAAATTCTTTAATAGCTATACGTTATGCTCAAGTTCAACTGGTAAATGACAAGCTTTCCCAAATATTAGCCTTTTTGGGGACAATTATATAGGAGTTCTATATGCAGTCCCATAAGCCCACAAAGCATACTCAAGTTTGACTGACCAATCCATTTTGGTTGATTTCACAGATTTTTCCAATATTCTTTTAATTTCTCAATTGGATGATTCAACCAAACCACTTGTCTGAGAATGATACGTAGTGGCAATTCGATGATTAATATGATATTTCTTAAATACATTTTCATCATTGCATTTCTAAAATGACTTCCACCGTCAGTGGATACATAGTCTACTGCTAACAATATATATAAATTTCTGAAAGATGGTATAAATAGTCCCATGAAATCTAATCCCCAAACATCAAATATCTTAAAATGGTCCCCTAAAAATATTGTATACTCGTTGACATCGATCACAATTTTTGATATAAGCATTACCATCTCTAAAGATTGTAGGCCAAAAAAATCCATATTACAAAATTTTGTATGTTGTTTTATCAACACCAAAATGTCCCCCAAAATAAGAATATGACATTTTTGGATAATTTCATAAGTTTCTTCTAAAGACACACATATTTGAATAATATGATTCTTTCTTTGTTTATATAAAAATGGGCCATCCCAAAAAAAGTCTTATCTTGAGATAAAAATTTTCTCTTCTATTGGTATGTCATTCCATAAGGTATAATATCACTAATAATGAAGTTCACAATGTCGGCATACCATGAAACACACCACTCATTAACACCGAACAATTCTTCATCTAGAAAATGTTCATTAATTCCTTTTTTAAAATAGAGTGGTTTTTCTAATTCAAGCCTGGACAGATGATCAACAATTTGATTCTCAGCTCCCTTCCTACCTACTATTTCAAATTCAAATACTAGCAAAAGAAGAATCCATCTTATTAGTCTTGGTTTTGCATCCTTATTTTTCATTAAGTATTTAATAGCAGAATGATCAATTTGCACAACATATTTAGTTCCAATTAAGTATGACCTGAATTTGTCAAAAGCAAATCTACTGCTAATAACTCTTTTTCAATTGTGGTATATTGATTTCAGCTTCATTAAGAGTTCTACTAGTATAGTAAATTACTTTGAAAATCATGCTTTTGTTCTAAAACTGCTCCAATAGCATATCACTTGCATCACACAAAAGCTCAAAAGCTTTTTCCCAATCTGGTGAAACAATAATTGATGTAGTGACTACTTTTTCTTCTAATAATTCAAAAGCTTTTAGGCACTTCTTATCAAAATTAAAAATTACATCTTTTTCAAGCACATGGTATAGAGGCTCAGCAATTTTTTAATAGTCTTTAATATACCTGTAGAATCCAACATGTCCTAAAATACTTCTAATTTCCCTCACATATGTTGGGTAAGATAAATTAGCGATCACTTGAATTTTTGCAGGGTCTACTTCCATTTAATTTTCTGAAATCTGATGTCATAAAACAATTGCTTTCGTTACCACAAATTGACATTTTTCCCATTTAAGGACTAAATTTGTTTCTTCACAGTGCTTAAGAACTTTTGAAAAATCTTCCAAACATGATTCAAATGAAGTTCCAAACATTAAAAAATTATTCATAAGACATTCAATTTTTTTTTCAATTACATCACAGAAAGTAGCCATCATACATCTTTAAAATGTAGCAAGGGCATTATATAAACCAAAGGGCTTTCTTCTAAAAGTAAACGTACCATAAGGACTGGTAAAAGTTGTTTTCTCTTGATCTTTAAGAGCTATTTGTATTTAGTGATAACAAATATATCCTTCCAGAAAGTATTTATGCCCAGCTAGTCTATCCAACATTTGATCTAGAAAGGGTAGTGGAAAATGATTTTTCCTAGTGGTGAGAATTAATTTTCTATAATCAATGCATATTTTTCACCTGTCGCTTATCTTGTTGGTATTAACCATTATGTTCATTCATAGTCACAGTCACTCCTCCTTTCTTAGGAACGCAGTGAATTGGACTAACTCACACACTATTTGAAATAGGGTAAATAATTCCAACATCTAACCACTTTAAAATCTCTTTCTTAACAAACACTTTCATAACAGAATTTAATCTCCTTTTAGGATCAGCTCTGGGTTTGCTGTTCTCTTCCATATGACTTCTATGCATACAAATTGAAGGACTGATTTGTTTTATAATAGCAATTGTCATTTAATGGCTTTCTTATAACTCTTCAAAGTTTTCACTAAACTCATTTCTTCTTCTATAGTTAATTTTGAGGAAATTATAACAGGTAATGTTGAGGAATCACCTAAAAAGGCATACTTTAAATGTTCAGGAAGTAACTTCAACTCAAGTTCAGGAAGTAACTTCAACTCAAGTTCGGGAAGTTTTCAATCGATGGACTAAAAGATTTATCTTTTTTTGTCGTGTCCAAAACTTCAAAACTTTCTCGAACATAATTTGATTCTTCCTTGTAAAAATCTTCAAATTGATCTAATTCATCTTCTTGCTCGTGTTCCAACTCTTTCATTTCAGATTTATCTTCATTAGTTGTTTTGAAATGACAGCCACTTAAATATATTATCACATCCGTTCTATAACATTCATCATTTTTACATTTTGCTGGATATTTTATTGATTTGGAAATATTAAACGTAACTGTCAGGTCATTGACGTGCATAGTTAATTCCCCTTTTTGTACATCTATCATTGCTCTTCCTGTAGTTAGAAAAGGTCTCCCTAAAGTGATAGGTATCTCTTTATCTTCCTCCATATCTATCACAATGAAATCATTAGAAAAGATATATTGATCCACTTTCACCATGAAATCTTCTATAACTCCTTTAGGATATGTTATTGAACGATCTGCTAACTATAGAGTTACAGCAGTAAGGGATATTTCTCCTAATCCCAATCTTTTAAATATTGATAATAACATAATGTTAATGCTTGCACCTAAATCACATAAAGCTTTCTCATAAAATCTATCTCCTGCTACATATGGAATTGCAAAGCTACCATGATCTTTAAGCTTTTCAGGAAGCTTTTTCTAAATTATAGCACTGCACTTTTCACTAAGTGCAATAATCTTGTTATCTTTGGACTTCCTTTTCCTATTAAGAATATCCTTCATAAACTTCACATAGCTTGGCATTTGTTCTAAGGCTTTAGAAAATGGAATATTAATTGTAAGCTTCTTAAAAATTTCTAAAAGTTTTGAAAATTATTTATCTAAATTTTGTTGATGGAGCCTCTGAGGAAATGGAGGTGGTGGTTTTTCCAAGTCAACTTTAAGTGGAGAAATAGGTCTCTCTAAACCTTTCGGATGGTCCTCTTCAGACCCTTCAATTTCTTTTCTCTACTTCTGTTTCTTTTTGAACTCTACCTTCTAATTTTTTTCCGCTTCTAAGTTGAACAACTTTTACTTGCTCTTTATTCTGGTCTTTAGGATTTACTTCAGTATTACTATGAAGTGTTCCTTGGGATCTATTACTTAATGAATTTGTTGTTTATCCCAATTGATTCTAAATATTTCTAATTATAGCTCCTTGACTTTGTAACTGATTTCTCAATTGCACCACTTCTTCTCTAGAAAACTTTTTCTCCTTAATTTGTGGATTACTATTAAAAACCTCAGGATAAGTAGGTTTATAAATTCTATTCCCTTGGTTTTTTCAGTTTCCAGATGGGTTTACTTGGTTTTTCCCCCATTTTTTATTATTTCCACCAGTATTATTCCAGTTAAAGTTGGGATGGTTCTTCCAAGCTTGGTTATAATAGTTTAAATATGGGTTATTTTACTTGTTGTTTATGTCATTCAAAGTTTCTAATGATACTTGAGAATTTACCATTTGGCCTAATTAATTCTCTTTAATCATTGTAATTGGTTGACAAAAATTCATTCCAAGTTGGTCTAACTTCCTTGAAATTGCAGTAACTTGATTTGCTAACATTGCAAAAGCATTAGATTCATGAATATTGGCTACTATCTTAGGATTTACCCTTTCAAAAGAACATTGAAAATTACTTGTATCCATTTTTTCAGTTAAAGCATAAGTGTCATGAAATCATTTTGACATCAACAAACCACCAGCAACAACATCGAGCAACAACATTGATAATAGATCTAAGAGATCCCACTAATCCATTATAAAAAGTTTGAATTATTAACCAATCTGTATAACATGGATTAAAAACTTTCTCAGTAGTTATTTAAATCATTTCCATGCTTCATAAATAGATTCCACTTCAAACTGTCAAAAAGATGTAATATCATTTCTAAACTTTGCAGTTTTTTATGGTGGAAAATATGTAGCAAGGAATTTATGCGCTAAATCACCCTAAGTTCTGATAGATTGATGTGCTACCAAATGTAACCATATTTTAGCCTTATCCCTCTGTGAGAAAGGAAAAAGCCTAGGTTTTATAATATCATCTGATACACCATCATATTTAAATATAACACACAAATCTAGAAAATCGTCAGGATGTAAATTTAAATATTCAGTTGGTGCTCCCCGAAATTGATTATTTGATACCATTTGGATAATAGCAGGCTTAAGTTCAAATGAATAAGCCACTATAATGGGTTTTTGAATATTACAATGAAGTTCATCTACTATAGGGTTTGCATAATCTCTTAAAGGTCTACTCTTAATTAATCTCAGCATTTTGATTATTTTGATTTGTCATTTCTTGAAATTTTTGATTTTTTTAGTAATTTTTAATTTTTTATTTTTTCTAATAGTTCTTTCTAATTCAAAATCATAGGGCACAAATACTTTAGAACCTGAACTACGCATACATCACTACAAAACACATAAAATAAAACCATACAAACAAGAACTTTATATAAAAAGAACATCACAATATTCCTATGATAAATCTAAAACTTTAAATAAGACTTTACAAAAATAGAAAATTTCTTTCTAAAAATTTCTTCCAAAAATTTTGTATTTCGCCCCAACAACGACGCCAAAAACTTGATCTCGATGCTCTTTATATATGTTAATGTAATGTATGCGATTATATTCTTAATTTTTCCTTAATTATAATTCTTACTTTGCAACAGCGCCAAACACTTGATCATCAGCAATAACTAAGCACAAACTTGACTTTAAAGAAAATTAAAATACAATTATTATATTTAAAAATGAGATACTATGCAACTATACGTATTGTTATGAAGTAATATAGGACTTTTTGATTAAGCCCCAAATATTGAATCCACAGGGAAAACGACAATATGCAACTACAAAATAAAAGAAATTAGAAAACAAATTCAACGTAGCAAAATATTCTTCTTAAACTCTAAATACTATAATAGGAATAAAAGTTTGATCCTTTTTGTAATATTTGATAATTGAAAATAAAGTAACAACTAACTAACTTAACCGTATACTTGTAAAATAAAGACCATATAAATAAAATATCTTTTTTCTTATCATGAATCAATAACAAGTATAAGAATTATGTTGTCGAAGTATTCAAATTGTGCTATGTAGAAAAGGAGCAATAATATTCTTTACCCTTACTAGAGATGCTATAAAAAACTTTGCCTAATTTTCAGTTTGAATAGTCTTGAAGACTGATTAGGTAAGGAAGATACTAGCTCTCACTCTAAAGTTCCCTCTTCTCCCTCCAACTAGGGGCTAATATCTTGTATCAAAATCTAAAACTATAAATCAATTAGGGGCTTTAGCCTGTCACTTTAAAGTCCTCTAATTTTACATCCATAATGTTTATTTCCCTATTTATTTGCACTCAATCATATGAATTACATTCTCATCCATACAATCTCATATGGTTCTTTCCATTTATTGACTGTAATAATAACAACTTAGATCTTACATGTTCTTACAATAGGTATTAACATCTAAATTGGCCAAATCAAGAAGTAAATGAAGTACATGGTCTTAAATCATCACAATTTCTTCCAAAATTAAGGAATAATACTTCACAAAAGTTCAATCCAATGTTTAATCACTTATCATTTTAAGGAAAAAGATAAAAAAACTACTCAGAATTCATGAAGGAAACACAACCACACGTAAGTTTGAAAGTAGAAATCATGCACACAAATAAGAAGTCTAAATAAAAACTAAATGTAGTCATAAAGATAAAAACTTATCTCAAATCATCTCCACTAAAGGTTTGCAGTTCTTTTGAATCTCTTCGTTCACTTATAATACAAGTTACAACTTAAAATAAAAAGAAAAGTGGTGGCGGCAACTGCAGTTATGGGCAGCAGTGGCGTGTGATGGTTGGCTCTGGATGGATCCTCTCTTGATCATCAATCCAAGTCTTCTGTTATAATTTTCTAAAAGGTATATTGGTGTTTCTTCAAAATTTGTTCACATTCAATGAATCTTCTAGAATTTGCCTCCTTTCGAAAGCCTATGAAATGAATTTTCATGTCCATTAACTATTTCCCACATTTTCACCAAGGGTTGTTTCAAACACTTCTTAAAAAATTCATCCAAATTCATTGAATCATCAAGTAACTACTTCTAGTGCTTAAGCGCATGGTACTTGGCGCTTAAGGACCTTAGTTCATTTTCACACCTTCTTCATTTTTTCTCTAAATTTGATCCTTTTTCACTCCTTTCACCATTTTCATCCATTTGATTATACCTGAAAGAAAAACACAAATAATTTTCATTAAAGTGCTATTTTAGTTGTATCATGTATCAATGATAGGATTAAACTAAAATAACCTATGTTACAACAACCTTATCATTCCAACGATGGATGGATACCACACTCACAACACATGAACAAAAACTCACCACAAGGTTACAATCAACATACAAAAAAAAAAGAATTATAAGATTTTACTCCAACATAAAAATATATAAAATAATTATTGCTCTCATCAAAACAAAAAGTAACAACTTGAAAAATAATAGCTTACAATTTTAATTTTGTTTAAATAATATGAAGATGAAGTAATGACTTGCAATTTTAAATTATTTAATCCAAAGGATATGAATTAATCTTAATATAAAGTTTATGCAATGAAATCGAAGTAAGCTTTTGATTGTCACTTTTAGAAACAAACTAAATTTGATGAAAAGAGGCACCTTTATATTAAATCAAACTAATATAAATTTTTAAATAAAATAAGCATGAAAGGGAATTTCATCCTATGAGGAAGTGAATAAATATATTTTATAATCAATCAAGAGACTAGAAATAATGAGAGATTGTTAGCTAAATTAATTAAATTTTTGAATGAATTTAGTTAAATTGAACCAAATTTGTCTTTAATAAATTTAAAGCAAATTAAATTAATGTCACAATTTTTAATTTTAATGTACACTTCCCTACGATATAGTGGCTTAGGGTATAGTTTCCAACTATGAGGTCACAAGTTCGAATCGTGCATATTGTCATTAGGGTCCACCTTCCTTAAAATTTCTTTTATTCTTATTTTTTCATTAGTTTTTTGTTAACAAAATAAATAGTGTACATAAGTAATATATCAGTGTTGATCATGAGGAGATCTAGCAGTTCATAAGTGAAGTGTACAGTAAAGGCGAGACAATAAACAAAAGATCATGAGTCCTAATTATCCAACCAAGTGAAGCTGTCTGACCTAGACTGACAAGATTAAAGATGAATAAAACAGAAGACGGACCAAATATGACTAATGACACATGGATGGTTCACTAAACTAGAAACGAGATAAAAGAGTATCAAATTCAACTTCCACAAGAAAGTTGACTCAAGGGAAGATTCGATTCCCTGTCATCTCCAATCATCTTAGAGTTATTCAGAGGCTCCTCATCAGTGGTTAAGGATTAACATTCAATCCATACCAACCAAGCTTAGTTGAGCGAGCTGATCCATAGGGGTCTAGATCAAGTGACTGAGCTTATCCATATATATCAACCAAGCACAGTAACCAAACTGATCTTAGCTGATCTAGTTGATTTTGCCAACCCAAAGCCAATCAAGCCTAGCTAGTTGAGTCATAGAGTAGATGGATGATATTCTCATACTTATAAAGCTTTAATTAGATTAATTAGGTCTAGATGATTTTAGACATAATTAGGGTTTATGGTTAATTAAACCTAATGTAAGTAAGGTTTAATTAAATTAATTAAATTTAATTAGGGTTAGACCTAATTTTGGTTTATAGATTAATTAAACCTAATGTAAGTAAGGTTTAATTAGATTAATTAGGTCTAATTAGAGTTAGACCTAATTAGGGTTTATGGTTAATTAAATCTATTATAATTAAGGTATAATGGGATTAATTAGGCCTAATTAGGGTTAGACCTAATTATGGTTTATTGTTAATTAAACCAAATGTAAGGGTTAATTAAATTAATTAGGCCTAATTAAGATTAGACCAAATTAGAGAATATGGTTAATTAAAATTAATCTAAGAAATGTTAAATTAAATTAAATTAATTAGGGTTAGACCTAATTAAGGTTTATGAATTAATTAAACCTAATGTAATTAAGGTTTCATTAGATTAATTAGGACTAATTAGGGCCAGACTTAATTAGATGGTTAATTAAACCTAATGTAAGTAAGGTTTAAGTAAATTAATTAGGACTAATTAGGATTAGAAGAAATTAGGGTTGATGGTTAATTAGACCTACTATAAGTAAGGTTTAATTAAATTAATTATGTCTAATTAGGGTTAGGCCAAAATAGAGTGTATGAATTAATTAAACATAATGTAAGTAATGTTTAATTAGATTAACAAGGTCTACGTTTTATGATTACCTAAACCTAATGTAAGTAAGGTTTAATTTGATTAAATTGGTCTAATCAGGGGTATACCTAATTATGGTTTATAGTTAATTAAACCTAACCCAATGTAAGGAAGTTTAATTAAATTAATTAGGCCTAATTAGAGTTCATGGATTAATTAAACCTAATGTAAGTAATGTTTAATTAGATTAACTAGGTCTGATTAGATTTAGAACTAAGTAGGGTTTGTCATCATTGATCTAATCATTTAGGGATGTCATCATGGTCTGAGTCCAAAGAGGGTATGTTAGAGGTCCATCCCATTTTTAGGGTTTTTGGGGCCCTAGATGGGTTCAAAGGGGTCAATGTTGGTTGAACTCCTCCTAATATGAATTTAATGATCATGGTGATCATTACGTCTTTAAAAAGGTGTATCAGGATCTTGAGCTGTTATAGGTGGCTCAAGGCATGTCTTATCTATGGGAGTTAGTTTGGTGTACTTATAAAAGTGAGTTCAACAAATGAGCCCCTAATATGTGTGGAATATTTAATAAGCATGCCGCACATATTGGCATTGTCCGAAGTGGCCAACTTAACCAGAAGCAATTTATAACTGGCTTTAAAGTAGAATGTTATTTTGTGTCAGGAAACTTGGCATTCAACCCTTAAAGCTTACTGGAGAGAAAAGTATTATGACTTATAAAGAAGTCATAATGAAAATCTAATTACAGGAAAGCAAAAATTCTTTGTCAGGAAGGTCTTATATCCCATTGTAAGAAAAATGGTCACTGTCATACTCCATTGAAGGAGGTCTTATATCACTTCTCAAAGATCTCTAATGTTGGCCTTGGAAAGGGAATGCAAGGAAACTTACATCCTATTTGAAATAAAAGCTAAGGAAAGCCATATATCAATGTCAAGAAGGTCTTATATCCCATAGCAAAAGAGACAGTGGATGTCATACCCCACTGAATGAGGTCTTATACGTTTTCTCAAAGATGTCGAGTGTTAATTTTTGGCAATGAATGCTAGGAGGCATACATCCTATCCTAAAGAAAAGCTAAAGGAAAGCCATATCTCTACGTTTGGAAGGTATTATATCCCATAATGAAGAGAAAGTGGATGACATACTCCATTGAAAGAGATATTTGTCGGCATTATTTTGGTTTGGGGGAGTTGCCAGTAAGAAGCTGTCGGTCACCAGAATCAAAATCTCGTCGCCCACTTCAGAAGGACGTTTTAATGTTTAGAAAATTACAAAATCAAACTGACCTCATATTTTTATAGTTTAAATGAAAAAACACTATACCTCAAATCCTATATCTATCCTGCAGGATAAACACAAGAATTGAGGATGAGGCTCGCTCAAATAAACTAAGAAATGTATGACGTCCGTTTGGTCTGTGAAACCATTTTATTTGCCGACAATTTCCCTATTTAATATGAAGAATTAAATAGGTTTATATTAAGCTGGGTTCAAGAAAAGTATCCTATAAGGGAAAGCTCCTATAATTATTTACATCTTAAATGACCGAAGTCATCTAAGAAAACTCTCGATAAAAATCAAGAAATATTATCTTTAATAAATTCAAAGGAAAGGACTTTTCAATGATATCAGACAAAGAGGTGTGAAATTGGATTGGCTCAAATTCTGAACATTTAATTATTGGAATCCAAAGAAAGAAGAACTAGGGGATGACATAGATCTGGAGGAGAACCTCGGTGCCTTCCTTGTCTATCCTATTGTTTGGCTTCAATTTTAAGGAGAAATATTTAGGTGTTTCATCCTACCAATTTAATTTGTTAAGGCTTACATTCATATGAGACGATCACATGAATAGCCTCAAAGATGTGAGGATTTAGGTCAGAATGAACGACAACCTCAGAATCCTAAGATGAGCTAGGGCTTGTATTGTAAAGCAGAGTTGTACAAAGGCCAAAAGATGAGTTCATGATTTATGTTGCGTAAGCATATTACATAGAAGTCCTATGGCTTGGTTGTTTGATTCTATGGAAGGAAGTAGATTTAGCTGTGTAGACGTGTTTTGCTATTGAAGATTGTCATGCTGCCCACCATGCTAGCTCCAAGCTCCTTGTCGTGACTAGTTTGAGTTTTCTAGGGTGTCTAGTTATGATGTCAAATCAGGTGGCCCTATGGTTGTAGTTCTTTAAATTTTATGGGGGATTTTAAAGTTGATTAGAGCGACATCGGTTAGGATCCCAAGTTTCCTCGTTCCGGCACCACTATTTTTATTTGATTCACTTAGTCCAAATGAATTTAAAAAACTCAACTTAATGAGTTTCATAATTTCATTTAGAACGTGGGAAGCCTCGTTAGCAGCCATAGGTTACCTCCTCGGAGGGGTTTCCGATCATCCGATAGAGATGTCTTAATTTAGTTGTAGTTGTTGTTTTGTGTGATGTTTTTGATTAAATTTTGAGTTGTTTTATATTTTGAATGTTGTGGCGGTGAATTTTATCTTAGTTGATCTTAACTTTAGTTTTGGTTTTGGTTTGGTGGCTATCTTGACAAGTTTAGTTTTTCTGCAGGGTGGCATTATTATTTATCATGCAAGTTTTGCAAGTATAAAAAGTACAAGAAAGATATCATTGTGAACTGTAAAAGCGTACCTGGCAAATTTTCTCATTTCACCACCTGAAACTCAAAATGCATGTCAGGGCATTTTATATGAAGTAGGAAAGTAAAGTTTTGGCGAGCTACCTAACCCTAGGTCATATCTTGGTGCGTCCTTAGGAGTTTAATTAAGGATGATTTTGTTAAGCAAAGCACAATAAGTTTAGTAGTAGACCTCTGAGGTATCCAACAAGTTTATAGGAAGAAGCAGGTCCATGCTTCCCTCTTATCACCTGGTGAATAGCCTCGAGATCATTTAAACTTATTATGTTGCTTAATAATTCATCCTATGAATGCCTTAATTCTCAACAAACATTGGTGTCCTAATTATCTCTAAGAATAGGGTAATTATCATTTGTAATTTAATTTTGAAGATTATGTGAATGAAAACCCTTAAAGAGGGGGGGGGCAAGCTAGTGCTTTTGGAACGCTTAGCCAAATTTTGGTCCTAATTGGGCTTGTTGTGTTTTAAAGGTGTTAAATTTTAGCTATGTTTGCTTTCCTAATCCTCATTTAATCAATCTTGATTTAACTTAGATTAATACTAAGTCTTTAAGACCTAGGTGAGTGTCTTAATTAATTTTGAATATGTTAAAATTTGGGTGATCATGATTCATTATTTGAATTTCATTTAAACATCAAATAGGGGTATTGAATTGATTAATTATAGACTTCAAAAGTCATACCCTTAAGTCCTAGGTTCATTTAATTTTAGTAAACCTCAAAATTTTAATAATTTAGAAAATTATTAATTTATCCTTTTAATTAGGAAAGTGATGTTGGTTTTTGCCAATTAATCTCCTTTTTAATTTCAGTCTTCCAAACAAGTTAATTAAGATCAGAGGTTGCCCATTTCCCTCCTTGAATTAAGCCTAAATGTTATTTAAGGCCAAATTCCTAAAATTATACTTTTGCCCCTAAGGCTCTAACACTTCATAATTTGTCAAATTCAAATCAAATGACTTTGAAATTTTTATCCTACCTCATTAATGGGTCAATTAAGATATCAGAGAAGAAAATGTAATTTTTGAAGATTTAATTTAATTTATTAAATTATTTTCATGCAAAAATAGGATTTTTCAAAGAAAATTTTCTACCTTGACCAACGTAAAGCCTAATCACTTGAAATTTTTACTGGAGGCAGACTTAGGCTAGAGAGCAAGAGGACAAAATTTCATGATTTTGTGAATTTTATTTGAATTATTATAATTATTTTAACTTTTGGGGTATTTAGTAAATATAAAATATTTTAATTGGGGAAAATTAATATTTGCATTTTTTAAAAATCATCCTGAGGTTAGAGAACCCCGAGAAGAAAATTTTTATTTTTTTGGTTTATATTTGATTTATTGAAATTATTTTAGTGGAAATCCATTTTTTAGCTTTTTAAAAATTATTTTAAGCTACAAAATACAATATCTTTATTTAGAAAATCAAGAAAAATATTTCAATTTTTTTTAAGTGCTTAAAAAATAATTTAGAACATTTCCATGAATTTTTTCATTTTTGTGATTTTTATGATTTTTTAAATTATTTAAATATTTAAAATAGCCAAAAATGAAGTTTTTATTTTAAACACCTTTTATTTTTATAAAATTCCCCTGATCACAGAAAACTTTAAAAAGAAGTTTTCATAATTTTTTGAGTTATATTTTGATCATTAAAAATCATTTTTAGTGCCAAAGAGATATTTAGGACATCAAATGGACTTAAAATACTTTGAAAATTTTATGGGAAGTTCTCTAGATCTTAGAAAATAGTAGAGATCAAAAATCAAGTCATTTTCATATTTTTATTTTCCAAAATTAATTATCATAGTGATTTAGGGTTTAGGCAAATTAGGTTTATTTTGAATGACTTGACTCATGAGGAATTTTCCTAAGGGTTTTTCTAAGCAATATGCTGATTATTATGATTAATTTATGCAAATAATAGACATAAACTTGAAAAATATGGATCTCTATCTAGAGGTCTCCTCTGACTTTGGGAAAATCACGGAGTGTTCCTCTTGACAGAGGCTACAACATGCCAAAATTTCAAGCCATGTGAAATGCCTATATGCATGGAGAATCAAAAGACTCAAAATAGTGTTTAATTAATTAAAAATAAAACATGCATCAAATGAAATTCAAATTATTTTTGTATTGTTATCCTCTGTTCACTAACTAAGAGGGTATATTTATTTTATTTTTGTGATTTTTCTACAACAAGATATGAATTTTTGAAGTTAGGGAGTATTTTTTGAATTATTTAAATCCCTATTTATCTATTTAAACGCCTAGCGCCTCGTCATCCTACGACGGCTCCGAAACTCCACATGGTATGTTCTCATTTGACGCTGCCATCCACTTCAGCGCTTACTCGGCCAGCGGTTTGCCTAAGGAAGCGCTGTCTGGCTCGATCTTAACCATTCATTCGATACACGCTTGATCGAACATCGCTCTGTCGTCATCCTCGATAGCCTAGCTCGAGAACCGTCCATCTTCCAAGCTTGATATCTCCCTCATTTCTCAACCAAATTGAGTGTATTTTTTTTTAAAATGCTCATCTAGACTAGAGGAACATATCCATACAGTTAACATGCCATGAAACTAAGCCCAAGAAAATGTAGAATAAAAATAGGCTCAGGATGAGGAGGAGTTCAATACCATTGCTCTGAGAAAGGAAACTTCAATCCGAGATGCTTGACACGTTCGTTGGAGTCCAAGGAGGCTAGGGATTGAGCTCATGTTGTGGTGTAAGGTCTAGGTATGAATTTGACCAACTCGATTTCAGGTGATCTAGAGATATGTTAGGGGCTTTGTGGAAGGGGGATTTGATGGGGCTTTGTCTTCTTTCAGTGTTGTGAAGGTGTAGGTAAGTTTAATTTTAGTTTGGTGGACTGTGGAGGTGTATTGAGCTCTGTCCTGGTTTTAGGAAGAAGTTTGAGCTCAAAATTTAGCTTCCACAATGGGAATCAATGGGGGAAGATGGTTGGATTGCACTGAGGAGGTCTCAAAGAAGCTCTGTGAGTGATTTGGGAAGCTCTCTTTAAGAAAATTTTAGCACTCCCTCCATGGCCATGGAGGTGAGCTTTTATAAAAATGGCTAAGGGGTGGCTGTCATGGCTAATGGGGGGGTGCAATGTGGTGCTTAGGTGAAGGGCAGAGTGGCTCTAACATCTCATTTGGGTGAGGTGGCCTCTAGGTTTGAATTGGGTGAAGTTTAAGAGGGGGTGACCCTTGATTTTGGCTTCTCTGGTGATTAGGCCGGCTGGCCATGGCAGGGGAGGTGGCTAGGAGCTCAGGGAACCCAGGGAAATATATCACAACAATTTAATGGACTTGGGTTTAGTTTTGGCAAAAAGAATCTTAAGCTTGAGCAATTATGGCATGAATTTCCACGATTTAAGGGACCATTAGTCCATGGCGTAGCTTAGGTGGTTAGGTGAATTTTGGCTCAATCTTAGGGTCCAACTAATGGTTGTGGAGTCATTAATTTGATAGCTTTGGGGTGATTAAGTTACATTAGTGCATGGGTCCAAGTGGTAAAAAATGACCAAAACTTGGGTTTATGTTAGGCTAGCAATGTCCGTGAGCCAAATTGATTGATGCACTTGATGTAGATGATTGTAATGAAAATTTTTAGTGAAGGATTGAAAGGATTTTGAGTTCAATTGAAGGGAAAATTTGAAGGAATTTGAAAATTGGTCATTTTGGGTATGTTGGGCTAGATTTGGGGTCGAGATTGGGCTAAACTTGGGCTATGTCCAAATTGAATGTTGAGAATGGTCAATAGGTACCTCATGAAGGGTTTTTGACAAAAATTGGGTGTCAAATTTGGGGTTAAGGCATTCAATTTGATGAGACTTGGGGGACATAGCCAATTTGGGGCAATTTGGGGATTTTTGGACTTAAGTTGAAATTAATTGAAATTGAGGTTTCAACAAGGACAATTGATGGTCAAATTTGATGTGCAGGAATGTTATAAAGAGTTTACAACATCAACCATGGCCAATTGAGGGGGCTATGGATTCAATTTGGTGAGATTAGGTCATGTGTCCAAAATTGGGATCAAAGAATGGGCCAGTTGAGCTTGGATTTGGTTTATTTTGGTCACATTTAGGGTGAATTTGAGTTTGGGATTGAAATTTGGGGAGATTGGGATCAAGTTGATGGACATTTGAGTTAAATTTGGGGAAATTTGGGCCTTTAAAGGCAATTTGGGGGTATTGATCAAAGATGGTCAAATTGGCCAAATTGGGTCATGTGGTAGTTGAGAAAAATGAAATTGGGAATATTTGGAATATTTTGGGGATTTTTTAGAATTTTTGAAATTTTGGGCCCATGAGGGGCATTTGGTAATTTGGCAATTTTTTGGTGATTTTGGGTAATTTGGGTGTTTTCAAAAGGTTTGAAATGATTTTTGAACAAGTTTGGGTATTTTGGATAAATTTGGGAATTTTGATCAAATTTAGGGTTTCAAGGGTACTTAGGTAATTTGGGTAGGTTTAGGGGCAAAAGGCCAGACTGAGTATTTTGGGTAAAATTGGGGAACTAACCACCAAATGTAAGTCATGGACCAATGGAAACCCCATTTGGGTTCTCTATGTACTGGTCTTAGCTAAACCCTAGCTTACGGCTAGTAGGTTTATGGACCATCTACATGAGTTTCCCAAAGGCTCAAGGGACCAAAGTCAGGAAATTCTGGGTTTAGGGTAGTGAGTGAAGTGAGTGCCTTAGCTCTAGACCAACACCCAAGGTCAACCCTAAGGTCAAATAGCCCTATAGGAACTCGCCTTGAGCTCCCCCATAATGAACCCACCTACTAAGTGCTAGAGGTTAGAACCAATATGTGGAACTTCAAGTTGAGTAAAGAAGAGTTAGAATTTCTAATGGTTAGGGTGCCTTTTTCTAGTTATCTAAGAGTAGTCAATAGGAAAGTCATATGGCTAGACCCTAGGCTACTAAAGAGAAAGACTAGACCTCAACCAAAAGTGAGGTCAAGAAATGTACCCCCAATAGGTGCGATGTGCTGGGCAAAGCGCACTGCACGTATTGGCGTTGACCAACGAGATCAACAAAACCAATAAAAACTCCTAAGTTAAGAGACATAGAAGGATTGTGGAATTGTGCGTGCTATTTGTTTCCACTTGGGAATATAGCAAGTTAATATTTGATCAAAGTCAAGAAGTAGGGACTCTCGCTGGAGATTAGAGAGTGGATTTTGATTTATGTGATTTCAGGAATTTTTAGAGGATGGGAATCAGTGTGTAAGTGCTAACCCGGGGGATTTGAAATTCAGGTATTAATGTTAGAAGAGAGTCTGAAGTTTGGGATCGACCCTGAAAAATAAGAATCATAATTTTGGCACTAATTCTAAAGTGTGGATTCAAAATTTAGGTAATGTTTTCAAGAGAGAGATTCGACAGTTATGGACCGACCTCGAAAGGGGTGAATTAGAAGGTAGTGACTGATCTGATATGAGAATTGATAGGTAATGGTCAATCTCAAAAAGAGAGCGTCAAAAGGCAAGGACCGACATCGAAAGGGTGAATCAGAAGGTAGTGACTGATTCTAAATGAGAATTGACAGGTGAACGTAAATCTCAAAAGAAGGCATCGGAAGGTAAGGACCGACCTCAAAAGGAGTGAATCAGAAGGTAGTGACTGATTCTAAATGAGAATTGACAGGTAAGGGTCAATCTCCAAAGAGAGCATCGGAAGGTAAGGACCGACCTCAAAAGTGGTGAATCAGAAGGTAGTGACTGATTCAAAATGAGAATTGACAGGTAAGGGTCAATCTCGAAAGAGAGCGCCGGAAGGTAAGGATCGACCTCAAAAGGAGTGAATCAGAAGGTAGTGACTGATTCTAAATGAGAATTGACAAGGGTCAATCTTGAAAGGGAGTGTCAGAAGGTAAGAACCGACCTTGAAAGGAGTGAGTCAGAAGGTAGTAACTGATTGAAAATGAGAATTGACAGGTAAGGGTCAATCTCAAAAGAGAGCGTCGGAAGGTAAGGACCGACCTCGAAAGGGTTGAATCAGAAGGTAGTGACTGATTCTAAATGAGAGTTGACAGGTAAGGGTCAATCTTAAAAGAGAGCAATGAAAGGTAAGGACCAACCTCGAAAGGAGTGAATCAGAAGGTTGTGACTGATTTGAAATGAGAATTGATAATGTGTAAGTGCTGACCTCGGGAAGATTTGAAATTCAAGTATTAATGTTATAAGAGAGTCGGAAGTTTGGGACCGACCCTGAAAAATAAGAATCATAATTTTGACACTAATTTTGAAGTGAGGATTCAAAATTTAGGTAATGTTTTCAAGAAAAAGATTCGGCAGTTATGGACCGACCTCGAAAGGGGTGAATTAGAAGGTAGTGACTGATCTGAAATGAGAATTGATAGGTAATGGTCAATCTCAAAAAGAGAGCGTCAGAAGGTAAGGACCGACATCAAAAGGGTGAATCAGGAGGTAGTGACTAATTCTAAATGAGAATTGAAAGGTGAAGGTCAATCTCAAAAGAGAGCATCGGAAGGTAAGGATCTACCTTAAAAGGGGTGAATCAGAAGGTAGTGACTGATTCTAAATGAGAATTGACAAGTAAGGGTCAATCTCAAAAGAGAGCGTCGGAAGGTAAGGACCGACCTCGAAAGTGGTGAATTAGAAGTTAGTGACTGATTTTAAATGAGAATTGACAGGTAAGGGTCAATCTCGAAAGAGAGCGCCAGAAGGTAAGATCGACCTTGAAAGGAGTGAATCAGAAGGTAGTGACTGATTCTAAATGAGAATTGACAAGTAAGGGTCAATCTTGAAAGAGAGTGTCGGAAGGTAATAACCGACCTCGAAAGGAGTTAATCAGAAGGTAGTAACTGATTGAAAATGAGAATTGACAGGTAAGGGTCAATCTCAAAAGAGAGCGTCGGAAGGTAAGGACCGACCTCGAAAGGGGTGAATCATAAGGTAGTGACTGATTCTAAATGAGAATTGACAGGTAAGGGTCAATCTCAAAAGAGAGCATCGAAAGGTAAGGACCAACCTTGAAAGGAGTGAATCCGAAGGTTGTGACTGATTTGAAATGAGAATTGATAGGTAAGGGTCAATCTCAACAGAGAGCGTCAGAAGGTAAGGACTAACCTCGAAAGGGGTGAATCAGAAGGTAGTGACTAGTTCGAAATGAGAATTGACAGGTAAGGGTCAATCTCAAAAAGAGAGAGCGTCCAAAGGTAAGTACCGACCTCAAAAAGGGTGAATTAGAAGGTAGTGACTGATTCAAAATGAGAATTGAGAGGTAAGGGTCAATCCCAAAAGAGAGCGTTGGAAGGTAAGGAGCAACCTCAAAAGGAGTGAATCGATAGGTAGTGACTGATTCGAAATGAAAATTGACACGTAAGGGTCAATCTCAAAAGAGAGCATCGAAAGGTAAGGACCGACCTCGAAAGGAGTGAATCAAAAGGTAGTGACTGATTCTAGATGAGAATTGATAGGTAGAGGTTAATCTCAAAAGATAGCATCGAAAGGTAAGGACAGACCTCAAAAGGGGTGAATCATAAGGTAGTGACTGATTCGAAATGAGAATTGACAGGTACGGGTCAATCTCCAAAGAGAGCTTCCGCAGGTAAGGACCAACCTCGAAAAGGGTGAATCATAAGGTAGTGACTGGCTCCAAATGAGAAATTACAGGTAAGGGTCAATCTCAAAAAGAGAAAGCATCAGAAGCTAACAACTGACCTCAAAAGGGGTGAATCAGAAGGTATTGACTGATTCTAAATGAGAATTGACAGGTAAGGGGCAATCTCAAAAAGAGTGTGTCGGAAGGTAAGGATCGACCTCGAAAGGAGTGAATCAGAAGGTAGTGACAGATTCAAAATGAGAATTCAAAAAGAGAGAGCATCAGAAGTTAAGGAACGACCTCAAAAGGGGTGAATCAGAAGGTAGTGACTGATTCTAAGATGAGAATTGACAGGTAAGGGTCAATCTAAAAAAGAGAGCATTGAAAGGTAAGGACCAACCTCAAAAGGAGTGAATCAGAAGGTAGTGACTGATTCTAAATGAGAATTCTACAGAGTTTGTAGTGTTTAATTTAAAGACATGTGTTGTATGTAAAGGTTGACATTGTTGAAGAGGATTTGTGAAAATTTGCGAGCTTTTTTTGTGTGCAAAATGTGAAATTCCGCAGGGTTGTGAAGAGAATTAGTGCAGACAAAGATAATTGTGATGCGCGAGCAAAGAGTAAGAAACTCCGAAATCGAGAGTATCCACTCAACAAATTTTCTTTCTTTTCTTGTTGTTTTCATCACATTTAATTTTCAAAAATATGTTTTTCAAGTTTTAATTTTAGTTGGTTAATTTTTTAAAAGAGACATTTATTATTTAAATTTATTATAATTTATATTTTTTTGTCATTTTTTTATTTGAAAGTTTCCATTTTTTTTATTAAATGTTTGTTGTTTTGTTCTATATTCATTGTAGTTGCAAACCAACGCATTGTTCAGTGGCTTTTATCCTTCGCACCGAGAAGGGCAATTGAACAATCGGATAAATTTTCTGAAAGAAATTTCATTAATCTGGTTCAATAAAATGTTACAGATGAAAAGTAGGCCAATGCCTCAAAAAGAGTACAATATGCAAACTGCATGAAGGTACATCTGGAATGTGTCATGTCGAGTACATATCATGGACTGATCATGTCTGATACATATCATATCTGTAATGTAGTAGAGAAGAAAGAGAAACCCTCTGATTATCTATCCCCTTGCATAGTGAGCTCGTGATCAAGCTGACCTTCTGAGCCACATTCCAGGATAAGAGTTCCCTTCACGTGCGCCTAGAGGTGCAACCTTCTCATAGCTCATACTGTAGTTGTTCTTCGAGTTCAGGATCCGGCTAAAATCCAAATGGTATTTTGTTGTTGTCCATCCGTCGGAAAGTCACAGACACCGTACGGAGTTGTAATCTGGGAATGCAGTGCTTGGCAACATTTGCACTATTTCCTTTTAGAACTAAGACTGAACCAACTGGTAGAGGAATCTCTACGACATCTATTTCTTTCCCAAAGAAAATATTGCTTTCACTCAGGAATGAGACTGTGTAGAAGGGTCTTACGAAATCATGATGATCAATGTGAGGAGGTATGCAGTCTCCATCGTCATATATGTTGATGATGCAACTGTTTGGAATGCAGACAACTGGCAATATGTTCCATCAAACCATTCGTTTAATCATCCATTTGATCATCAGGGGTAGCGATTCCACTTGATCATACTTGAGAATCATGAGAGGATTTCCTTGCCTGTCTTTCATGAAATTGTAGCAGCATCCGCATTTTATTGTGATCCTTCCCTTTCCTCTCATCCATTTTCTTGGCTTAGAGTAGGTTCTTTCCATGAGCAAGCTTGCTCAACCTCTATCTTTTAAGTTAAAGATACAGTCCAGAATGCTTTGTTCTTCTTTTTCTGAAAAGACCCTAGTATACAATTCCAGTCCTTCCAATATATTGAAGAGTTCTCCACAGACTTCCTTGTAGAACTCAAAGCTTCTTTTGTTGACTTTGTTGATTTTATAATACTCAGTTGTGCTGAGGACAAGCAACTGACGTGGACATTCCTTCATTTCATTGTTGACAGGAATCCAGCTGGTGTCGGTGTTACCTTTAACGGGATGTATGACTCGGTGTCCATCTGAACATATGGCTCGACATACAATTGGTCATATTGTTTTGTACCCATTGGGACGTATGCCCCCTCCATCTGGCAATCGCTGGTCTGAGATTGATATTCATTAGAGACATATTCTTTAAGAGTGTTGAAATGCTCCAAGTGCAGGACATTACAGTCCGAACATTCGACAAAAGCTCCTGTAGCTGACGCTTGTGGCATTATTTCAACGTTGCAAGTAGGGCAACCCGCGCAAAGGTCATCCAAGGCTCGCGGTACTTTTGGCTCTTGAACATACCCAGGCTCCTCATCTGTGGTGAGCAGCTGGAAGAAGTTTCTTTCATATTTGGTTCATAGATGTGTCCATCTGGAATGGGGATAAGTTGGTTTTCTATTAGTTGTTGACGTCTCTTTTCTTCTCTCAAGAGAGCTCTGTGCTTACGACGGTTGTCATTTCTCTGTTGAGTCCTCCGTAGCGAAGCGAATGGTATTCTACCATTGTTAACAACAACCAAGTTTCCGGTCGGAGTGGCTAGCATGGATGGTAGACGGCTGTTCCTTCCATGGGATCATGTTGTCTTATCACCTCTTTCCCCTTCAGTGAGAGATTGTTTTGGATCTGAATTTCAGAAGTGAGGGTAGTCCCTCCTTTTCTTGTCCACTGACTACATCCATTAGAGGACCTTTATAGCCCATGTCAATTTCATTGAACTCCATGTCAAAGTCAATAATTCCACCTTATGGTGACATCTCCTCATTAAGCTTGAGGTTCAAGCCATACTTGAAGGCAAAGATCAGCTTATGACATGACATTTTTCTGTAAACAATTGAAAAAACATCAGTGAGATGAAACTTAGCATGAACAAGAAAAAAATAGAGATTTTTAGTTAGAGGAAATTTTAATTTATTTTGGTGAAGAATTTATTTATTTATGTATTTATTTTGTTTAATTTAGTAGAATATTAAATTTAAACTTAGAGGTAGAAAAGAGAATTGCAGTGTGTAATTTTCCAAATTCTTCATTAAATTGAGGTTAATTACAAAATTTTTTGACCCGGTCACAAACTTTTGGCCACTTAGATAACCCCCCTAAACAATCAAAATTTTAAAATTTTTAAAGCGAGCGGCAGCAAGCAATGTTAGGTTGCGTAGTATGTTTTCAGGTATCGTCCGTTGATTAGCAGCATGGGTCTTTCACCCTGGAAGTCTACTAATTGGTAGCCTCCTCCTGCATAGACCTTTTCAACGACAAATGGTCCCTCCCAAGTTGGCTCAAATTTTCCACCTATCTTGCGGTGTGCAAGAATAGGCCTTTTGAGCTCGAGGACAAGGTCACTAACTTTAAATGTCCTTGGGCGGACCAATTTTTCGTGAGCTTGCACCATCTTTGCATAATAAATTTCCAAATGTTGTAGTGCTTCAAGTCTTTTTCCTTCAAGATTCTCTAGTTCTTCAAGTCTGAGCTTTGTACTTTCCTCTGTTATAAGTTGATTGGTGACTGCGACTCTAAGAGATGGCATCTGAATTTCTAGTGACAGTACGGCTTCGGACCCGTACATGAGCATGTAAGGTGTATAAGGAGTGGGAGTCCTGAATGTTGTTTGTTAGGCCCACAAATCTTCTAGCAATTTGTTGTGCCAATCTCTTTTATTTTCATCAAGTGTTTTCTTCAAAATCTGTACCAATGTCTTGTTGAAGGCTTCAACCAATCTATTTGTTCTGGGATAGTAAATTATAGAGTATCTCTAATCTACCCATGTATTTTGATGAAATTATTGATTTTTTTACTTTTGCATGTGATCCCGCTATCAGAGATTACTCTGCGTGGTACACCAAAATGGTAGAAGATTTCGCTTTTGAAGAATTTTAGGACATGCTGTGTTGTAACCTCTCGTAGTGGTACATCCTCTACCCATATAGAGAAGTAGTTTGTAGTGGTAAGAATAAATTTGTTTTATTTAGAAGATGGAGGGTCTATCAGACCTATTATGTTTGTGCCCCAACAATCGAATGACCACGAAGCAATAGTTGGGTGTAACACATTTGAAGGTTGGTGTAAGACCACCCAATGCACTTGGCACTGGTGACATTTTCTGGCTGTCTCCATGCAGTCGGACATCATCGCTGGCCAATAATATCCGTATCTTTTGATCTTCATTTTCATCTTCGGCCCTAACTGGTGAGCGCCACACAATCCGGCACGTACTTCTTTGACAATATTCTATGCCTCAGCTCTGTTTAGGCATCGTAGCCACATTTGGTCAAACGATCTCTTGTAGAGGACGTAACCTACTAGAGCGTAAGACATAGCCCTTTTTGTGAAGTGATGTGCCTTAGACTTATTTTCCGGCAACTTTCCAGTATGAAAATATTCTATTAATGGCCTGTGCCAATCTTCTTTGATATCCGCAACTGCAATCGTTGTTTCCTCTTTTCCGAGCTTGTGTAGATTTTCCAAGTCAATTTGAGACAAAACCTGTCTTCCTCGTACTGTGATTTAAATGGAATCTGTCGGGGGACATGCCACATCTTTAGCTAGTTTTGCTAGTGCATCAGCATGGGCATTTTCTCCCTGAGCAATTAGATAGAAAGTCACATTGAGAATCTGTTCCAGTAGCTTCATCATGTAACGGTGGTATTCTGCTAGTCCTAGTTTCATAATTTTGTATTGTTCGGTGACTTGCTGGATGACAAGTTGAGAGTCACCTTAGATGAAAATATCTATTATGTCCATTGAAATTACCAACTCCAACCCTGTGATTGAGGCTTCATATTCTGCTTCATTGTTGGTGTACGACTTTGTCAGGTTGTATGAGAACCTCAACATACCTTTATCTGGCATGATAAAGATCAAATCGATACCAGCTTTGCCTAGTATAATTGTGCCTGAGCCTATGTCTTTTCTGGCTGATGAAGCACCGTTGAAGTACATTTCCTAGCATTGCGCATTGGATAATTCCATTTGTAGTACTTGTTCATCTGGTAGTTCGTCATTGAGAGGGGACCAGCTGGCAGTAGGTGTGCAGTAAGAAAGTCTGCTAGAATTTGTCCCTTGATAGAAAAGAGGGAATAAAAGTTATATCGAATTGCAATAAGATCATTGACCATCTTGCTAGACGTTCAGAGAGTGTTGGTCGGGTCATCAAATATTGCAATGGGTTAACTTTCAAAATTAGGGTTATCCTATGCGAAAGCATGTAGTTTCTAAGCTTTTGAGCAGCAAAAATTAGTGTCAGACAATGCTTCTTAATAGGTGGATACCTCATCTTCATTAGTATTAGACGATGAATTAAGTAGTAGAGTGCATTTTCTTTACCCTCATTGTTTACTTTGGCTAAGAGGGTTCCAAGAGAGTCATCTAAGGCCGCGGTATAAAGTATCAAAGGTTTCCCTAGGATAGGGGCTGCCAAAATAAGAGGTTTCATTAAATATTTTTTAACGTCCTTAAAGANACTGGTTCCTTCCATGGGATCGTGTTGTCTTATCACCTCTTTCCCCTTCAACGAGGGATTGCTTTTGGATCTGAATTTTAGAAGTGAGGGCAGTCCCTCCTTTTCTTATCCACTGACTACATCCATTAGAGGACCTTCATAGCCCATGTCAATTTCATTGAACTCCATGTCAAAGTTCTCCTCATTAAGCGCGAGGTTCCAGCCATCCTTGAAGGCAAAGATCAGCTTCTGACCTGACATTTTTCTGCAAACGACATAAAAAACTTCAGTGAGTTGAAATTTAGCATGACCAAGAACAAAACACAGTTTTTTAGTTAGAGGAAATTTTAATTTATTTTGGTGAAGAATTTATTTATTTATGTATTTATTTTGTTTAATTTAGTAGAATATTAAATTTAAACTTAGAGGTAGAAAAGAGAATTGCAGTGTGTAATTTTCCAAATTCTTCATTAAATTGAGGTTAATTACAAAATTTTTGAACCCTGTCATAGACTTTTGGCCGCATAGATAAACCCAGAACAATCAAAATTTTACAATTTTTAAATCAAGCGGCAAGAAGCAACGAGAGGTTGCATAGTATGTTTTGAGGTATCGTCCATTGATTGGCAGCATGGGTTTTTCACCCCAGAAATCTACTAATTGGTAGGCTCCTCCTGTGTAGACCTTTTTAACAACAAATGGTCCCTCCCAAGTTAGTTTGAATTTTCCACCTTTCTTGCGTCATGCAAGAATATGCCTTTTGAGTACAAGGACGAGATCACCAACTTTAAATGTCCTTGGGCGGACCAGTTTGTCATGAGCTTTCACCATCTTCACCTGATAAAGCTCTAAATGTAGTTGTGCTTCAAGTAGTTTTGTTTCAAGATTCTCTAGTTCTTCAAGTCTGAGTTTTGCACTTTCCTTTGTTGTAAGTTTATTGGCGACTACGACTCTGAGAGACAGCGTCTAAGTTTCCAGTGGAAGTACGACTTTGAACCCATACGCAAGCATGTAAGGTGTACACTGAGTGGGAGTCCTGAATGTTATCCGGTAGGCCGATAAAGCTTCTAGCAATTTGTTTTGCCAATATCTTTTTTTCTCATCAAGTGATTTGTACCAATGTCTTGTTGAAGGCCTCAGCCAATCCATTTGCTCTGGGATAATAAATTGTAGAGTATCTCCAATTTATTCCGTTTTGTTTGATGAAGTTGTTAATTTTATTACCTTTGGATGCTATACCATTGTAGGAGATTACTCTACGCCGTATATTAGAACGGTAGACGATTTGTCTTTTGAAGAATTGGAAAACATGCTGTGCTATAACCTCTCGTAGTAGTACTGCCTCTGCCCATTTAGAGAAGTTGTCTGTAGTGACAAGAATAAATTTGTGTCATTTAAAAGATGGAGGGTCTATCGAACCTATTATGTCCGTGCCCCAACACTCGAATTGCCACAAAATAACATTTGGGTGTAGCACATTCGGAGGTTGGTGCAAGACCACCCCATGCACTTGAAACTGGTGACTTTTTCTGGCTGTCTCCATGCAGTCGGACATCATTGCTGACCAATAGTATCTGAGTCTTTTGATCATCTTTTTCATCTTTGACCCTGACTGGTGAGCGCCACACAATCCAGCATGTACTTCTTTGATAATATTTTGTGCCTCGGCTCTGCTTAAGCACCGTAACCACATCTGATCGAACGATCTTCTGTAGAGGACATCACCTATTAGAGCATACGACATAGCCCTTTTTGTGATGTGATGGGCTTCAAAATTGTCTTATGATAGCTTTCCAGTCTGCAAATATTCGATCAATAGTTTACACCAATCTTCATTGATATTTGCAACCGCATTTATTATTTCTTCTTTTCCGAGCTTGTGTAGATTTTCAAGGTCAATTTGAGACCAAACCTGTCTTCCTTGTACTGTGATTTCAATGGAATCCTCCAGAGGACATGCCAATTCCTTAGTGAGTTTTTTTAGTGCATCAGCATGGGCATTTTCTCCCCGAGGAATCCGATAGAAAGTTAAATTGAGAATCTGTTTTAGTAGCTTCATCATGTAACAGTGGTATTCTGCTAGTCTTGGTTTTAAAATTTTATATTGTCCTGCAAATTGCTGGATGACAAGTTGAGAGTAACCATAGATGGCAATATCTATTATGTGCATTGAAATTGCCAACTCCAACCCTGTGATTAAGGCTTTGTATTCTGCTTCATTGTTGATACACGACTCTTTTACGTGGTATGAAAACCTGAACATACCTTTATGTGGCATGATAAAGATCAAACTGATACCTACTTTGCCTGGTATAATGGTGCCTGAGCCTTTGTCTTTATTGGCTGATGAAGCACTATTAAAGTACATTTTCTAGTGTTGCGCATTGGAGAATTTCATTTGTAGAAGTTGTTCATATGGTAGTTCTTCATTGAGAGGGGACCCTGCTGGGATTGGGTGTGCAACGAGAAAGTCAGCTAAAATTTTTCCCTTAATAGCACGGAGGGGAACAAAAGTTAGATCAAATTTCAATAAAATCATTAACATCTTGTTAGATGTCCGGAGAGTGTTGGTCGGTTCATCAAATATTGCAATAAATTAACTTTAAAGATTAGGGTAATTTTATGAGAGAGCATGTAATGTCTAAGCTTTTGGGCGGCAAAAATTAGTGCAAGACAATGCTACTCAATAGGTGGATACCTCACTTCCATCGGTATCAGACGACGACTTAAGTAGTAGAATGCATTTTCTTTACCTTCGTCATTAACTTAGGCTAAGAGGGCTCCAAGAGAGTCGTCTAGGGCCGCGATATAAAGTATCAACAGTTTCCCTGGGATAGGGGCTGCCAATACAGGAGGTTTCATTAAATATTGTTTAACGTCCTCAAAGGTCCGCTGACATTTCTCTTCCTAAATGAATTTGACATCCTTTTTACTTAACGCCGAGAAGGGCGTCAACCTACCTGAGAGATTAGAAATAAAGCATCTCAGACATGCCAACTTCCCTTGGATAGAACGTAGTTGTTTTAAGGTTTTAGGAGAAGACATTTCCAAGATAGCTTTAATCTTATATGGGTCGATCTCGATTCCCCGATGACAAAAAACGAATCCTAGAAATTTTTTGGAGGTAACGCCAAAGGCACACTTTAAGGTATTCATTTTAAGGTCATATCATCATAACCATTCGAACCCAATCATCAAATTGTACAAATGGTCTATTTTTTATTTACTTTTGATGAACAAATCATTTACGTAGCATTCTACTTTGTTGTTAATGAGGTCGTCAAAAATCTTTGTCATTGCTCTTTGGGATGTAGCTCTAGCGTTCTTTACCCAAACGACATTACTGTGCAACAGAAAATTCCAATCGGTGTTCTGAAGGCTGTAAGTGTTGCATCCTTGGGAACATTCTTGATTTGGTTGTACCCCGATAATCCATCCATGAAGGAGAAAATTTCATTTGTAGTAGCGATATCCACCATCATTTCTGGTATTGGTAGCGAAAAGTCGTCTTTCTAACATGCTTTATTTAGATCTCTGAAATCGACACAACCGCATATCTATCCATTTTTCTTCTTTACTGGAACAATGTTAGCTACCAAGTGGGGTACTGTTCTTCCCGCACAAAGTTAACGTCTATTAATTTCTTCACCTCGGCTATGACTTGTTGATCTATTTCGAGGCTCATTCATATGGGGGCTTGTTTTACAATAGTCATATTTTTTTTCACCTCGAGTTTATGAACTGGTACTTCTGCTGATAGTCAAGGCATTTCATCATAACTCTAGGCGAAACAATCTTTAATTTTTGTTATCAATTTGATCAATTCTGAAGATTCTTCATCGTTGAGTAAAGAACTTATAAAGGTAGGTCAGGGTTGTTCTTCAGTCCCGAGGTTAATTTCCTTTAACTCATCGACACTTGACTTGATGTCCTGCTCAAATTCTGGCGGAACTTCTCCTGTTGGTTGATCATTAGAGTCATCCTCAATATCGAGGCAATCCTCTCCTAATTTACTAGTAGCAACCATGCAAAATTCTGAATCATTGACTGGTCCCACTGTACCAAATCTGAGACCCTCTTTTGAGTTTGGAGTTCGACGTTTAACACTCCATAATTTTTTAAAAAGTTGTAGTTTACCTTTTGGCATTTGTTTTGGCAAATGTCCCCGTTGAATTAACTTTTGTATATAAGGCAAAAAGTAACCAAAAGGCAATTCCATTAATTTGTCAGGATCATCATCCAAATTTACATGATTTTCAAGATTAGTAGAGGTAGAAGCACAGTAAAATTTGATCGGCTTTAAACCACCACTAAGGACTTCCTTGACCTCTAAAATCTCGACCTTTTGAGGGAGGATTGGAGCAAGGGTCATAATATTCACATAGTGGTTTATCCGATTGTACATCGTCTCATATTCATTTTTCTCAGCATCTTCTAAGGATATCTTGTACTGAAGTTTCCTCTATTTTGTCATCATTATTTTCTCTTCAAAACTATATTCAATATCGATGTTGATGGTTGGCTTAGTCCGTCCAACGATTAAGTTGGTTCTTGCTCGTCCACGTCCCCAGCTACGACCTCGGGTGTACGAACTAAAAGAACCTCCACCAACTTGTTGCAAAAGAGTGGTGGAAGATCACTGAAGCAATATTGAATGGCCCTGCCATTGTACTTCTTCTAGATTTTTACTTTTGTTTGTTGCAATTTCATGAGAGAAGATAGTTTTCTTTGGAGGCGTGTAGTAGGCAGCATCTTCATGAATGCCAACTTCATGAATTGAAAATGGTTGTAGATCTTCTTTGATGTAATGTTCTTGTCCTTCTTTGTAGTACTTAATGCATTGGTATAGAGATGATGGAACCATGTTGTGTTCATGAATCCACGGTTGACCAAGTAGAGCGTTGAAAGAGGTCTCAGCGTCGATGATATGAAACTTGGCGGTTGTTGCTAGTTCTCCAACCTTCATAAACAATGTAATAGATCCAAGGGCTCTTTGTCCCTTTTGGTTGAATCCTCTTAATATCATTTTATGGGTTGTAAGATCTTGAGCTTTGATGTACAAATAAGTCAATGTCTGTAGACTCATCAAGTTGAGAGATGCTCCAGGATCTACCAAAAATCTGGACAACACAAATCTGCCAATGTTGACGGAGATGTAAAGTGGTCGTTTGTGATCGGCGGTACCGAGAAACAAATCTTCATCCGTGAAGGTCACCCCAGGTCGTTCTTTCAAAAAGAAAACTTCATCTGAGGATGTGCTGTCCAACTGAGCTAAGCAAATCTTTGGGTCAAGCAATGTTGTAAGCGGAGACTCTCTCATCTTTTTTGATAGGATCAGAGCGTCATTGATGCTTAATTGGGCCAGAAACTTCCTAAGATGAGCTAGCACATTATAATCCACTTTTTGTGGTCCTCCAATTTTCTCTTGGTTGTGTGGTTCTTCCAATGGTGGAGGTGGAGGTAATTCTTCTCGAGTTACTATATGTTTTCCTTTGTCTATCATAGCTATTCTTGGGGGTAATACTTTCCTGCTTCATAAGTTTACTTCGGTACTTTCTTCTTCTTGTGGTATCACTGTTGAATTTTCCAGTGTTTCTTCTTTGTCAGAAAGATCTAAGTTAATGGCAAGTGGTGTACCGTGGTGCTAAAGGATTGGCTCCTCTTTCCCGGTGCTGTTGTAGCTGATATTGTTGATGTCTTCTTCAGTTTTGTTAATGAGTTCGCCGTAATCATGTACGATTTGAGGATCATTTTGGGAATCAAGATCGAAGTTAGATTGGTCATAATCAATTACGTCTTCACTAGAAATAGTTAAAACGTAGCCGAAATCATGATCATTATATTCATAAGTCCCCGGAGAGGGAAAAAGAAAATCATACAAAGTCAGGGGTTCAAGGATTTTCTTACCCAAATTTGAGACAACCAATCTAGCAGAGGCAACCCCTATCCTAACCCCCGTGCTAGCAATCTTTGTGATGATGTTCTTCTTTTTCTTTGACTTTGATTACGACGGCTCTAGCGGTGATAGCTTCATTTCGGGCCTGGCGGGCTGAAGACTCTAAGCGGTAGTTTGCTTTGAAGCGTTCTAGATTTGATTTAACATCTTCTTAGATGATTTGCTCCAAATTGTTTCCCATCCATCTTTTCTTTCATGTGTGGAAGACTGTTTTGATGAATTCTGTATTTAGTTTAGGACCCTCTTAAGCTTGTTCCAAGTTGTACTCCATCCATCTTCTCTAGTGTACGGATCAATCAGAGAGATTGAATCGACCGATATCATATTTATGGAACCCTTATCAGGTTCTTTTAAATACTCTTTCAGGATCGTTATATGTCCTCCTTTGAGATTTTTCTCGAGCCAATCCTTAAAGATGAAACATTCTTCTATTGTATGTCCCAGTAACCTGTGATATGGGCAATAATTTGGTTGATCCTTCTTATCGACCTCTTCGAGTTTCTTCTGGTCTATTAGTTTGAAGTCAGGTTTCTTCATCAGACTTCTGAATATTTTAGATACAGCTTCATCTTTGAAAGAGTACACCATTTTTTGTTGTTCTGTCAAAGATGTTCTTTTGTTCTGAGATGATCCTCCTTGAGGCGGTTTGGTGGTTAGACTGGCTATTCTGTTTAGAAGTCTGCTGTGACAAAGATTGATGAGGATTTTCTGCATATGTCTTTATCTGTTGTTTTTCTTTACTAACAGTTGCGACTGTTCCGGATTTCTTTTCAAACACTCTAGTTGTTTTGGATTTCTCATGAGAACCCATATGTTTAATTTCTTCCTGAAGACTGCTAGCCTTGCTGAGTAGCTTCTCGAAGGATTTGATGGTGAGTCTGTTGAGTATGAAAGCTACTGGTCCATGAATGCTTTTGAGTAGGATCTCAATCACATGATGTTCTTGTAGCTGAGGCTCAAACTTCATGCTAAGGTTTCTCCACCTCAAAATGTAATCCACTAAAGTCTCGTTGGCTTTTGTTTCTCCATCATGAGTTCTCCCATGAAAACATGATGTTGCGCTCCTGCAAATCTCTTTATAAATAATTGCTTCAATTCGGTGAACATCTTAATCGATCCGTTGGGCAAATCAACATACCAATCAAAAGCAACTCCTGACAGGCTGCTGATGAACTGTTGACAGAGTAAAGCTTCATTATTTCTTGTGTTGCCACAACTGGCTCGGAAAAGTGCTATGTGTTGTTTGGGATTTCTTGTTCCATCAAATATTTAAAAGTTAGGGGCAACAAAACCCTTGGGGAAGGGTACAACATCAAACTCTTCCGGGTAAGGACTACCATTTAATGCACCAACCTTAGATTGGGTTAAGTTATCCCTAACTTGCTCGACTATCTATTTGAATTCTTTCTCCGATATGACACCTGATGAAGAATCCTTCTTCTATGGCTCATCTCTATTTTTCGAGGCAACTTCTCTGCTTTCATCTGTAATGTGTATTATCTCTGGTTGGTTGATATCTGGAGATGCTAGTTGCGACACTTAGGATTGCCCTTGAATAATGGCCATACCGGCCATGATGGCAGCCATCTCTTCTGTCCTTTTCTCCATTAGGCTGGCTTGCTCATCCCTTAGGAGGATAGCCCTGCGCAGCTCATCTACGAAGTTCTCTTTAGTTGAAGGTTGAGCGTCGTGAGCAGATGTAGTGGCCCTGGTCATGATAACATGGACACCCATGAAATCTTCTTCGAGGTAATTGTTATAGTCAAAATTTTCATCATCATCATCAATGGAAACTCCATGTTTTCAAGCCAACTCAGAAATCTTGACTCTGAGCTTTTTAACTTTTTCTTTGATTATCGATGCTTGAATCATCTTAAGATCTTGAGGACCCTACTAAACAACCTCTACTTGTTCTTCCATCTCGCTGGCAATCATTGCGATGATGCAGATATTTCAGACCTTGGCTTCATCTCAAGATCTTGCCCTGTGGGTTCACTGTATCGGTGCAACAACCTTAGGTATCCATACTTTCCTCTTTGACGATGATGTCACAGGACGGAGTGTCCTAACAGAAACATCGGTATGTTGAGGAGAAATATGCTACCCACGGTGTAGACCAGATACAATATCAGGTAACCTCTTTGTCTTTTCCTTTTTAAGAATATCTTTGTGATGTGTGCTTGGTAGGATACTTGGACCCAGTCTTGACTTAACTAGCTGACGGCCTGTGGTCCTGGTAGCGGTGGAATCTATAGTAACAACAACAGTGTTAATCCTGTTTCCCAGGCGGAAATAGACGGGAATGCGAGCGTGCAGATTTTCATTTGACTTTTGTTTAGCAGACTTGATGTCCCTTAAAATCTCGTCCTTCGTTTGAGGGGATATTGCATGTACCACTTGGTTGAGTAACTCACGGACTGAACAACCCTCTTTGACAGCTAATCTCTAAAAAATTGAGCTGACTCGAGTGATAGGGATAGAATTATTTTTCTCTCTATCCTGTCCATGAAGTGATGGAAACACAGTAGCAATCTTCTCGACACTCTCGTGTCTGTCAGTGTCCACTAGAGGATAAAATTTGCTTCCTCACAGCAGTGGATATATTATGTTACTTAAAATTCCTCTTGGAGTGGCTATTCCTCCACTGGTGTTTTCTTAAGAGCCCGAGCTTTAGTAGCTTTCTGAATCCACATGTTGCAATTTATTTTTTGAGTTCGGCTTAGAGGTGCAGTTTCTGAACTTGATCCAATTTCAAACATTAAAAGTGGAGCAGCTAACCCTTTTGTTGGATCATCAACAATCATTATTTCTTTCCCTTGATAGAGGGAATAGTAGGTTTGACAGGCGCTGCGGTGACAGTAGTATTCTTAGCCTTCTTGCAAGAAGGCAAGTCCTTAAGACAGCTCAGGTTGAACTCAGCAGACGGCTCCTGAATTTATGGAGCGATGACTTTCATCATGATGAACGAAGCATTTTCAAGGATGACCGCGAGGTCTTCAAATTCGGCTCCGAACTTAATGATGGGAACAACGTTGCGGGCTTCACGGCTTGTGGGCATGTTGCATAAAAAAAGTTAACATTGGGCAGACCTTTGCAGCAGCTTGAAAAGAAGAAAGCTTTGGGGTTAGCTATATGGTCAAAACCTTATAATCTTAGTGCAAGCACTAAAAATTAATTGAGGTTAATCTGTAGACCGGGTAAGTTTTACTTTATGGAGGTTTTAAAAATTTTAATAAAATGGTGATTTGAAAGAAGAAAATATTTAATTTGTAAAAAAGAAAATTTGAAGCGCTCGCAACACAACATAACTTAGATTTAATTTGCACAATAGCAAATCAAACTTGAAAAAGGAGATCTGAAGCGTTTAGGACCTGGTGCGGGACCTATTTAGCAACACTTAATGCCCAGATGGAATTTAGTCCACAAACACACCTATTGGGGTCCGACCCCACATGAAGATTTAAAAAGTCCTTAATGGCCTCCTGAACCCCTCTATTCAAAGGTGATTGAATAGGTAGTCCAGAAGTACAAAGAGTTGACTCTACTTTCTGAAGACAGAAATGGGTAAAGCATGCCAACGGAAGAAGGGTAATTTTGATTCGTAAGGGACATGAACGCATTATCGATGTATGAAGATGATTTTTCTTTGTTTAAATGGAGAGAAAAGCTTATCCCTAGCAGAGTTGCCAGAAGTTGTCGGCACTATTTTGGTTAAGGAGTTGCCCGTAAGAAGCTGTCGGTCACTAGAATCAAAATCTCGTCGCCCGCTTCGAAAGAACGCTTAAGTTTAGAAAATTTTGAAATCAAAATGACCTCATGTTTTTATAGTTTAGAGCACTATTTAGTTTTAGAAAAATATAAAATCAAACTGACCCCATATTTTTTATAATTTAAATGAAATAGCATTGTACTAAGTATGAAATCAAACTGACCCCATATTTTTCATAGTTTAAAATGAAAGAGCACTGTACCTGGGTATGAAATGAAACTGACCCCATATTTTTCATAGTTTAAATGAAAGAGCACTATACCTCAAACCTGTATCTATCCCGAAGGATAAACACAAGACTTGAGGATGAGACTCGATCAAATAAACTAAGAAATATATGACATCCGTTTGGTCTGTGAAACTGTTTTATTTGCCGATAATTTCCCCTTTTTAATATGAAGAATTAAATAGGGTTTATATTAAGTTGGGTTTGAGAAAAGCATCCTATAAGGGTAAGTCCCTATAGTTAATTACATCTTAAATGACCGAAGTCACCTAAAAAAACTCTCGATAAAAATCAGAGACTATAGTTAATTACATCTTAAATGACCGAAGTCATCTAAGAAAACTCTCGATAAAAATCAAGAAATATTATCTTCAAGGAATTCAAAGGAAAGGACTTTTCAACGAAATCAGACAAAGAGGTGTGAAAGGGAAATTGTTCAAATTTGGAACATTTATTATAGAATCGAAAGGAGGAAGAGCTAGAGGATGACATAGATCTGGAGGAGAACCTTGGTGCCTTTTCAGTCTATCTTATTGTTTGGGTTCAGTTTTTAGGAGAAAAAATTAAGTGTTTCATCATGATAATTTTATTAATTTAGGGCTAACATTTGTGTGGAGCGATCACACAAATAGTCTGGAAGATGTGAGGATTTAGGTTTTGATGAACGGCAACCTCGAAGTCCTAAGACGAGTTAGGGCTTATATTGTACAACAGAGCTGTACAAAGTCCTAAAGATGAGGTGAGGATTTTTGTTGCATAAGCAGACAACCTCAAAATCCTATGGCTTAATTGTTTAATTCTAAGGAATGAATTGGTTTAGCTGGTGAAGTCATATTTTGCTGTTGAAGATGGCTGTGCTGTTCACCATGTTAGCTCCAAGCTCCTTGCCGTGATGACTTTGAGTTTTCTAGGCTGTCAAGTTATGATGTAAAATCAGGTGGCCCTATGGTTGTAGTTCTTTAAATTTTATGGGGGATGTTAAAGTTGATTAGAGTGACACCGGTTAGGATCCCACGGTTCCCTCGTTCTGACACCACTATATTCTATTTGATTCACTTAGTTCAAATGAATTTACTAAACTCAACTTAAATATTTTCATAATTTCATTTTGACCGTGGGAAGCCTCGTTAACAACCGTAGGTTACCTCCTCTGATGGTTTCCCGAACTTCCGATAGAGACATCTTAATTTAGTTGCAGTTATAGTTTTGTGTGATCTTTGTGATTAAATTTTGGGTTATTTTACATTTTGAATGTTGTGGGGGTGAATTTTATCTTGGTTGATTTTAGTTTTAGTTTTGGTTTTGGTTTTGTGGCTTTCCTGATAGTTTTAGTTTTCATGCAGGGTGACATTATTGTTTAGCATGTAGGTTTGTATTAAAATCAAAAGTACAGTACGAAAGTACAAGAAAGACGATGATGTTAGCTGTGAAAGCGTACCTGGTGAGTCTTCTCGTTCCACCACTTGATACTCAAAATGCATGTCAGGGCATTTTATATGAAGCAAGAAAGTAAAGTTTTGGTGATCTACCTAACCCTAGGTCATATCATGGCGGGTCCCTGTTAGTTTGATTAAGGTTGATTTTTTTAAGCAAAGCACATTAAGTTTAGTAGACCTCTGAGGTATCCAACAAGTTAGAAGAAAGAAGCAGGTTCATGCTCCCCTCTCACTACCAGCAAGTTATTGATTATATAATGAATTAATAATGATTCTAAGACCTTAATTGATGACTTAGACATTTAAGAATGAGTATTTGGACATTAAGCTGACATGTGCTAAATTAAACACCGGCGCTTAAGCGCCAACATTCATTGCTTAAGCGCGGTAGTTAGCTAAACGTGTTAATTTATGTATTTAGAAGATTTAAACATGGTTTAGTGGGTTGTGACGTGGGTTAGTGATTTGAGAACGTGTATATTAGTTTTAGGCTTGACTAAAGCCTATAAATAGAAGGAAATGAAGAGAAATCTTACCCCACTTCAATTTTAACCCTAAAAGCTAAGTGAAGAGTGAAAGATCTTGGAATGATATCATCTTGGGAGATTGATATGAAGCAAAAGGCGGGAGCTATGAAGAAGAAACTCATTATTCAAAGTGCACAAGAGTTATACAATGATTTTCAAGCCTTTAATATAGAAGGAATAGCGGAGAAAATCACAAAAATTGAGGTTGATGTGGCTTCAATTGAAGCAAAAGTGATGGAGGCCAACACACATTTGTAACATATTGGATGGCAACTTAAGATGCCATTTAGCCACATAAGTTTTATTGAAGAGGTAGACAAGGCTATGTATTTGAAAAATAAATGGATTGAATAAGACTCAACCAAAGTTTTTCACCACTGCCCGTTCTACCAAATCAATATTTGAAATGCCCAAGGAGAAACTAATGAAAGCCTAGGATTTATTCCACCAGAAGGAGAGTGGAATTAAGTTCTTATTTTAGTGTTCGTTTGTGTTAAGTGTTTATTTATTAGTATTAAGTTTGTTTTATGTGTTTTTAGTGTTAAGTTTGGGTAGTATTTATGCTTATAAATTATCTCATCCAAGACTCTTTGGATAAAGAAATTATGTATCGCAAATATTTGTATTTGTTTGTGAATTAATATAAGTCTTTGTTTGTGTACAAAATTTTGTATTGTATCGAATTAGTTAATATTGGTGACTTTGATAAAGAGGAGAGTTGAAGGGGAAGAAAATAGTTATTACATATTTATAAGACCATTTAGGGGTGGTTGACTTAGGCTAGATGTGCATTTCACTTAAAATCAAAAATATCAGAATTCATGCACTGATGCCTAAGCACCAACACCCCACACTTAAGCGCTGGATAACCCAAGAGGTTGGCGCTTAAGCGCCAAAATAGTCATGCTTAAGCACCGGTTCACGAACGATTTAAAGTGAAACATTGAGCCAAAAATCCTCATTTTCACCCCACATTCTTCTTCTTCCTCTATTTTTTGGGATTTTTTGTGTTAGGACTTCTTCTAAAGTGGAGTTTTCTTTGTTGATTCAAGCCAAATTTGTTAGATTTGATCTTCTTAAGGTAATAGATTCACTTCTATTTAAAAATTTCTGATTTTTACCTTGTATTTTGGCACATTATGGATTCAACCAAAAATCATTATTCATGGTGAAAATTTGAGAAAAACCTATGGAAATACATAAAAAATAGTTTAAGCTTTTAGAAGTTGAATTTAGTGATTTAGAGTTGAATTTAAGATTTATTGTGAATTTTATATGATTCTTAGAAAGGGCCCCAAGAATGAAGAGGAGTAAAGGGAAGACCCTTTTCGATTCGAGCAAGTTTGTTAGCTTGAGAGCTCAGGACTGATATAGCGACACACTGCAGTTGAGGAAACTGATTCCTGAGAGATATTTTAAAAGTCTGGGTGGAGTAGTGGAAGACTTGATTGTTCGCCAACAATGATAACTTTTTTACTATTTTTCTATTGTGGCTGTGATTTTTGTTCTTCAGGAGTTTTACGCTAATCTCCCTGAAGCTAAATAAGATTGGGTCATGGTTCGTGGAAAATTAGTGCCTTTTTTTACTTTAAGGTAGTAAATCTATTCTACCAGTTATCCCCTAGTATGTTGAGTTTTTATTCGAACTAGTCCGATTGAGGAGGAGTTGGACGACATCATATCATCATTGATCGGTGGAAGAGTACTGTAGAAGATTACTAATGAAAGAAGAGTTAACTTCCTCGCGTCAAAGTTAGATGCCTCATTGAAGGTGTGGCACTACTTTATTTTTGTTCGTCTACTACCAACCAACCACCTCAGCGAAGTTACTCGAGATAAAGCTACCTTGAATTATTGCATTAAGTAGTTCAAGCATATTGACATTAGATCTCTGATTTATGAGACTATTGATACACCTAAAATATATAGTATTTTTAGACACATTTTTGTACCTATTTTTGAGATATTGCACTTTAATGAAAAGTATTTCTGTGTTTTTTCTTGGAGATATGAGCAGAAATGGAAAAAATGCTTAAAGGAGTCATAAAGGATCAAATTTGGAGCAAAAATGTGAAAAATTGTGCAAAAGAGTTTTGGCGCCTAAGCACAAGATCCGACGCTTAAGCGTCGGTTAAATAGAGAAGGTCGTGCCTAAGCACCGAGACCCGCACATAAGCGCCAGTGGCAGTTACTAGACGAGTAAAATCCGTTCTCACGAATTTCAAAGAGGTTGTTGAGGCACCCATTAGCTTAATAAGTGCTTGTAATCACCATGAACGAAATATATCATGAAAGGATGCGTCTCTTGGCCAAATACATCGAATCAAAATACATTTTGAAGAGATCCCAAGGCACCTCTTAGAAAACTAAAAAAGAAAGAAGAGAGGACTTAGAAAAGATGTCATGAAAATATTGAAAAATTTTGAGAGTTCTTCTTTGGGGATTTAGTTTGGAGAGATTTTCAGGAACCACCTTTGATTTACTTTATCCTTTTTATTATTTTGTTTTGAGTGATTGTAAAAGAGAAGAGATTCAAATGAACTTCAAGAGTTTGGTGGAGGACTTCAAATAAGTTTTTATCTTTTTGTTTTAGACTACTTTTCGTTTCAATCGAGACTTGTTGTTGGTTTGACAATGATTTCTTCTTTTAAACTAAAGTGTGGTTTTATTTTTTCCATGGATTCTGAGTAGTTTTTTTTGTCTTTCTTCTTAAAATGATAATTAATTAAGTTTTGGATGAAAGTTGTGGAGAGTATTGAGCTTTAATATTGAAAGAAGTTGTAATGATTTAAATCCAAGCACTTCATTTTCTTCTTGATTTGGCCAAACTAGATGTTAAAATTTGTTGTGAGAACATGTAAGAACCGAGCTGGTATTGTCTCAGTCAACAATTGGAAAGAATCACATGGGTTGTATGAATGAGAATGTAGTTCATATGATTGAGTGTAAATAAATAGGGAAATATTCTTTGATGGGTGTAGAGTTAGAGGACTTTAAAGTGACAGGTTAAAGCCCCCAACTTGGTTTATTGTTTTAGGTTCTGATACGAGAATGTTAGCCCCCATGTGGAGGGAATCAAGGGAACTCTAGAGTGAGAGTTAATATCTTCCTTGCCTAGCTGGTCTTCAGAACTATTCAAACTTTAAATTAGCCAATGTTTTTTATAGCATCTCTAAAATGGGTAAATAATATTATTGCTCTTATTTGACACAACACAATTTGCATACTTCCACAACAAAATTCCTATACTTAATGCGTATTCATGATAAGAAGAAAGATGTTTTCTTATTAAGTACTTTTCTTCTACAAAAACTTTAATTATATTTTTAAGTTGTTACTGTTTCGTTAAAATATAAAAAATACCAAAAATATTTAAATTTTAAATTACTACAAAAATCATTTTTATTTTAAGTAATTATCTTTTTAAAAATAAAAATACTTTCTAAATAGTGCATATTGCATAATCTTCCATATGAGTGCGATATTCTGGTTTTGATAAAAAAAACTTATATTACTTGATAATGATACGTATGCTTGTGTAGTATCCCAATATAAATATATATGAATTAAAAAAATAAATTCTTTTTTTTTCAGGATGATGTTTTTTGTTTTGTTGCAAAATATGGAAATATAAGTGAGAAACACCATCAGAACTATTGCTATAATGTGCACAAGCATTAAGTCGGGATCAAGTTTTTGGAGTCATTATTGGGGAAGAAAACTAAGAAAATTTTTTATTTTTACAAAAGTCTTATTTAAACTTTAAATCTTATATCTTATTTTTAATGTTTTATTTTATTTTATTTTATTTTTTGTTAGTATATGCGCAGTTCAGGTTCTGAAGGACTAGTGCCCTACAATTCTGAATTAGAAAGAACTATTAGAAAAATCAGAAAAATAAACAAAAATAAAAATCTTGAAATTTCCAAAAAAATTACAAAAATGGCAAACCAAAATAATCAAAATGCTGAAATTCATCAAGAGTTTAGACCTTTAAGAGATTATGCCAACCCTATTGTAGATGAACTTGATTGTAGTATTCAAAAACCTAATATAGTGGCTAATTCATTTGAGCTTAAACCTACTATTATCAAAATGGTATCAAGTAATCAGATTGAGGGATCACCAAGTGAAGATAGAAATTTACATCTTACCATTTTTTTAGAATTGTGTGTTACATTTAAATACGATAGTGTTTCAGATGATGTCATAAGACTTAGGTTATTTCCTTTCTCACTGAAGGATAAAGCTAAGATGTGGTTGAATTTGTTAGCACCTGGATCTATCAGAACTTGCGGTGATTTAGTAAAAAAATTTCTAGCTAAATATTTTCCATCATTAAAAACTCTGAAGCTTAGAAATGGTTTTACATCTTTTAATCAGTTTCAAGGGATATTTATGAAGCATGGGAAAGATTTAAAGAACTCTTAAGAAAGTGTCCACACCATGCTATACTGAAGCATGGGAATGATTTAAAGAACTCTTAAGAAAGTGTCCACACCATGCTATACCAGATTGATTAATAATCAAACATTTTATAATGGATTAATTGATTCTCTTAGATCTATTATCGATGTCGCTGCTAGTGGTTCATTGATGTCAAAACCATTTCATGACGCTTATGTTTTAATTGAACAGACGACTACCAATAATTTTCAATGGTCTTCTGAGAGGGTGAATCCAAAGAAAGTAGCCAATATTCATGAAACTGATGCATTTACTATGTTAGCTAATCAAGTTGCTGTAATTTCGAGGAAGTTAGACCAATTTGGAATGAAGTTTTCTCAACCAATTTCCATGATTAAAGAGAATTCATTAGTAGTAAATCAAGTTGCTACAATTTCAAGAAAGTTAGACCATTTTGAACGAATTTTTCTCAAACAATTTCAACAATTGAAGAAAATTCATTAGGCCAAATGGTAGATTCTCAAGAATCATTAGAAACTTTGAATGCCATAAATAACAAATTAGATTCTCAAGCATCATTAGAAACTTTGAATGCCATAAATAATAAGCAAAATAACCCATATCCAATTCTCAAACATCATTAGAGACTTTGAATGCCATAAATAATAAGCAGAATAACCCATATTCCTATTATTATAACCCAAGTTGGAAGAACCATCCCAACTTTAACTCGAATAACAATTCGAGTGGTAATAATCAGTAATGGGGTAACAACAAAGTAAACCCATTGGGAAACTGGAACAACGAAGGGATTAATAATTATAGATCTACTTATCCTTGAGGAATCAACAATAATACACAATTTAAGGATAAGAAGTTGTCTATAGAAGAAGTAGTGTTACAAATGGGTAATCAGTTACAAAGTCAAGGAGCTACAATTAAAAATATTGAGAATCAACTTGGGCAAATCGCAAGTTCATTAAGTAATAGATCCCAAGGAACACTTCCTAGTAATACTGAATCAAATCCAAAAGACCAGAATAAAGAGCAAGTTAAAGCAATATAACTAAGAAGCGAATGGGAGTTGGAAGGTAAGGTTCAAAAAGAGATTGAAGTAGAGAGAGAAGAAATTGAAGAATCAAAAGAGGATGGTCCGACAAAATTCTGAAAGACTTATTTCTCTGACAAAAATTGATTTAGAAAAACTACCACCTCCATTTCCTTAGAGACTTCGTCAACAGAAGTTGGATAAGAAATTTTCAAAATTTCTGGAAATATTTAAGAATCCTAAAATTAAAATTCCATTTATTGAAGCCTTAGAACAAATGCAAAACTATGTAAAGTTTACGAAGATATCTTAACGATTTGCTAAAGCCTTAGAACAAATGTCAAGCTATGTAAAGTTTATGAAGGATATTATCAACAGAAAAAGGGAAGTTTGAAGATAATGAGACTGTTGCACTTAGTGAGGAGTGTAGTGCTATAATTCAGAAGAGACTCCCTCAAAAGCTTAATGATTCTAGTAGCTTTACAATTCCATGTGCAATAGGAGACAAATTTTATGGGAAAACTTTATGTGCTTTAGGTGCAAGAATTAACCTTATGCCATTATCAATATTTAAAAGATTGAGATGAGGAGAAATAACCCCTACTATAGTAACTCTACAATTAGCAGATCATTCAATAACCTACCCTAAAGGAGTTATAGAAGATGTCCTAGTAAAAGTGGATCAATTAATCTTTCCTGTTGATTTCATTGTGCTAGATATGGATAAAGATAAAGAGATACCTATCATTTTGGGGAGAACTTTCCTAGTCATAGAAAGAGTAATAATAGGTGTGTAGATAGGGGAATTAACAATGCACATCATTGATCAAACTGATACTTTTAACATTTCAAAATAAATGAAATCACCTGTAGAAGGTAAAGATGATGAATGCTATAGAATGGATGTTATAAGATATCTGAGCGAATGTCATTTTAAGACTACTTATGAAGAAAAATCTGAAGAAAAATATTTGGAACATGAGAAAGAAGAGGAATTAGATCAATGTGTATACCTTTTTAAGGAAGATTCAAGTTATGTTCAAGGAAGTTTTGAAATTTTGGACACAATAGACAAAGATAAATCATTTTGTACTTCTATTGAAAAACCTCCAGAACTTGAGTTGAAATTACTTCCTAAACATTTTAAATATGCCTTTTTAGGAGTTTCCTCTAATTTACCTATTATAATTTCCTCGAAGTTAAAAAAGGAAGAAGAAGAAAAGCTGATAAAATTTCTGAAAAATTTTAGGAAAGCCTTCGAATGGACATATGTTGATATTAAAGGAATCAGTCCTTCAATTTGCATGCATTGAATTAATTTGGAGGAAAATTGCAAACCCAGGGCTGATCCACAAAGGAGATTAAATCCTGTTATGAAAGAGTTTGTTAAGAAAGAAATTTTAAAGTGTTTAGATGCTGGAATTATCCACCCTTTTTCAGATAGTGCATGGGTTAGTCCAATTCATTGTGTTCCTAAGAAAGGTGGAGTGACTGTAATTGTGAATGTGCACAATGAGTTAATACCTAATAGACAAGTTACAGGGTGGTGAATATGAATTGCTTATATAAAATTAAATCATGCCAATAGGAATGATCATTTTCCATTACCCTTTCTAGCTCAAATGCTGGATAGACTAGCTGGGCATAAATAGTTTTATTTTCTGGATGGATATGTCGGTTATCACCATATTCAAATTCTCATGAGGATCAAGAGAAACAACATTTACTAGTCCTTATGGTACTTTTGCTTTTAGAAGAATGTCCTTTGGTTTATGTAATTCCCCTTCTACATTTCAAAGATGTATAATGAAATTTTTTTGTGATTTAATTGAAAAAGGGATTGAAGTCTTTATGGATGACTTTTTAGCATTTGGAATTTCATTTGATTCATATTTAGAACATTTATCTAAAGTTCATAAGGGCTGTGAAGAAACAAATTTAGTCCTTAACTGGGAAAAATGCCAATTTATGGTAACAGGAGGAATTATATTAGATCATCAAATATCAGAAAAAGGGATGGAAGTAGATCATGCTAAAATTCAAGTGATCACTAATTTACCTTATCCAACAAATGTATTGGAAATTAGGAGTTTTTTAGGACATGTTAGATTCTACACGCGATATATTAAGGACTTTTCTAAGATTGCTAAGCCTTTATGCCATTTACTGAGAAAGATGCAACATTTAATTGATGAGGAATGCCTAAAAGCTTTTAAATTATTAAAAGAAAAAATAATCACTGCACCAATTAGAGTTTCACCAAATTGAGAAAAACTTTTTGAACTTATGTGTGATGCAAGTGATTATGCTATTGGAGCTGTTTTAGAACAAAGATATTATAAAATTTTCAAAGTTATTTACTATGCTAGTAAAACTGTTAATGAAACTCAAATGAGTTATACAAAAACTAAAAAAAAGTTATTAGCAATAGTATATGCCTTTGATAAATTTAGATCATATTTTTGATTGGAACTCATTGTATAGTGCATACATATCATTATGCTATTAAGTACTTAATGAAAAAGAAGGATACTAAAGAAAGACTTATAAGATGGATTCTTCTTTTATAAGAATATTATTTTGAAATAGTAGATCGAAAGGGAACTGAAAATATAATTGCTGATCATTTGACCAGGTTTGAATTAGAAAAACCACTCTGTTTTGAAAAAGAAATTAATAAACATTTTCTAGATGAAAAATTTTTCACTGTAAATGAGTGGCATGTTCTGTGGTATGCTGACATTGTGAACTATATTGATAGTGATCTTAAACCCTATGGAATGACATACGAACAAACGAGGAAATTTATTTCTGAAGCTAAAACTTATTTTTGGGATGACCCATATTTATATAAACAAGGAAAATATCTGATCATTCGAAGATGTGTACAATTAAAAGAAACTTATGAAATTATTCAAAAACTTCATATTTTTAATTTTGGGGGACATTTTGGTGTTGATAAAACAACATACAAAATACTATAATTTGGATTTTATTGTCCTACATTTTTTCGAGATGTTAATGCTTATATCAAAACTTGTGATCAATGTCAAAAACTAGGTAATAATTCTAGAAGAAATAAAATTCCCCTCAATTATATGCCAGAAGTTAAAATATTTGATGTTTGGGGATTAGATTTCATAGAATCATTTATACCATCTTTCAAAAATTTATATATTCTGTTATTAGTGAACTATGTATCTAAATGGATAGAAGTTGTTGCTTTACCTCGATGTGATGCTCAAAGTGTTGCAAAATTTTTTAAAACAAACATATTTTGTAAATTTGGCATGCCGAGAGTTATCATTAATGATGGGGGAAGTCCTTTCAGAAATGTCATTATGGAGAAGTTATTAAAGAAATATCATATAAATCATAGATTTCTACTGCTTATCATCCTCACACAAGTGGTGTGGCTGAATTATCCAATCGGAAAATTAAAAGAATTATTGAGAAATCTGTGAATCCAACAAAAATGGATTGGCCAGTCAAGCTTGACTATGCTTTGTGGGCTTGTAGGACTGCATATAGAACTCCTATAGGAATGTCCCCATATAGGGTAATACCTGAGAAGGCTTGTCACTTACCAGTTGAACTTGAGCATAAAGCATATTGGGCTATTAAAGAGTTCAATTATCCACTTACCAGTTGAACTTGAGCATAAAGCATATTGGGCTATTAAAGAGTTCAATTATAATTTTAAAGTTGCTGGTAAGAAAAGATTGTTACAATTAAGTGAGCTTGAAGAGATAAGAAATGAATCTTATGAGATTGTTAAGATTTATAAAGAAAAGATGAAAATGTAGTATGATCAAAAGATTCTTACTAAAAATTTTCAGCCAGGGCAACAAGTTTTGTTTTATAGTGAAAGGTTAAGATTATTTCCAAGAAAACTTAAGTCTAGTACTAAAAATTTTCAGTCAGGGCAACAAATTTTGCTATATAATGCAAGGTTAAGATTATTTCCAGGCAAACTTAAGTCTAGGTGGATGGACTCATTTGTTGTGATAAAAGTTTATCCTTATGGAGCTGTTGATATTAAAGATCCTAATTCTGAGAAAATTTTTAAAGTGAATGGACATAAACTGAAATCTTATTATATAGGGGATCAACATAAATATAATGATGGAATGATGTTGGGTCAACTAGAATGAGCACTGGTTATGTCGGGCTAAAGACGTAAAACCAAGCGCTTTGTGGGAGGCAACCCATAGTTATCCATGTGTTTTTTGCTTTGATTGTTGTGTTGAGTCAGATTAAGAAATTTGGGATAGTATTTTTGAGTTTTTTATGTGCTAGTAATGATTTTAGACTTTATTTAGTGATCTAGACATGTTAGAATGAGAATTTGGACGTTAAGTTTACTGGTGCAAATATGTACACTGGCGCTTAAGGGCCGGATTCACCGCTTAAGCGCTACAATTTAATCACATGCGCAAATTTTTATTTCTAGAAGGTGTAGCTGTAATTTAGTTAGAATAAATGCGTCTTGGCAGTTTCTAGTCGTGCCTAGAAGTTATGATGGGGAATTATGCTTATCAATAGAAGGGGTTTGTGATGGAATTTCACCCCGAATTATTTTTAGCCCTAAAAGTCTAAGTGAGAGATTTTGAGAAAATGTCTTCATGGGAGTTGGATTTGAAAAAGAAGGAAGAAGCCATGAGAAAGAAGTTCATTAGTCAAAGTGCACAAGAGATGTATAACAGTTTCTTAGTCATTAGTATTGAAGGGATATCATTGAAGATCAAGCAGATGGAAAATACTATATATGTGTGAGAGACTAAGGTGCTTGAATTGCATGCTCATCTAGAACATATTGGGTGGCAACTTAAGATGCAATTCAACCATACTAGTTATGTACAGGTAGCAGATAAAACGATGTTCTTTAAGTAAAAGTGGTTCAAAGATGATAGTATTAGAACTCGTCATCACCGTCTGTTTTATCAACTCTATATTCCTGGAGAGACTACCTGAGAGACAAGAATTCGTTCCTTCTAATGAAGAGTGGCATTAAGTTAAGTGTTAGGAATTGGGTGTTTGGAGTAATGTTTTAAGTGTGTTTGTGTTTATGTCTTGTGTTTAGTGTTTGTGTCACTTATGTGTTTAATTGTAAATGAGTGTTAAGTGTTTTGTATTTAGGAAAATTTTCTCATCCAATATTATTTGGAGAGAGAACTATGTTAAATGTGTTTGTACTTATTTGTGAATTAATATAAGTTTATTTTTTGTGAAAATTTATGTTATTTTTAGCCTCAAATCGAATTAACTATTATGGAGAATTTTGAGAGAGAAGGAAGCTATAAGAAGTAAAAATATTCATTTAAGTGCTATGAGACTATTTAGGGGTTGTTTACTTAGGCTAATAGTGCATTTTACTTAAAATAAACACTAGCGCCTAAGCGCCACATCTCGCGCTTAAGTGTGAGCCAACCCGAGAGGCAAGCGCCTAAGCACCACTTACCAGTGCTTAAGCACCGATTTGCAAATGGTTAAAAATGTATTTTTGGTTCGAAAATGCCATTTTTAATGCCTCAAATTCATCAAATGAACTCCACCTCAGCCATTGGTTAGACCCTAAGAATAAGCCAAAACCTATCTAACCACCTAAACTAAGTCATTAACCAAAAGTCCCACAAATTAAGGGATTTTATTCCCAAAAATGTACATGATTAAGATACCCTTACCAAAACAAGCCTAAAACCATTAAATTGTTGTGACATATTCCCTTGGATTCCTTGAGCTCTTAGCCACCTCCCCCTGGCCGGCCGGACAGTCTAGTGGCCGAAAAATGGCCAAACCAAGAGCCACCCCCATGAGATTAAGCCTACATCAAATCTAGAGGCCACATCATCCAAATTAAAGCTTAGGCCTCTCTGCCCTCCACATAGGCATCACATTTCACCCCCCCCCAATTGGCCATGGCAGGAAGCCTAAGGCCATTTTCATAAAATGCTCCCCTCCAAGGCCATAGAGGGAGAGCTAAAATTTACTCTAAGAGACTTACCCAAATTGATCTCAAAGCCTCTTCAAGTCCTCCTCAGTGTAGCCCAACCATCATATTGCCCTGAATCCCCTTGCCAGAAGCTCAAAACCTTGCCTGAGATAGGACAAAACTCCCCACACCTCTAGAGTCCACTAAACTCTAATTAAACTCACCCACACCTTCACGACAGTGGAAGGAGCTAAAGCCCCATCAAATTACCCTCTCATAGAGCCTCTATCAAAGCTCTAGACCAACACCCAAATCCGACCATGATCAAAATCATATCAAGGACTCACAACAAGACCAGAGACTCAATCCCTAGTCTCTTTGGATCACAACGAACGTGCCAAGACTCTTTGATCGAAGCTTCACTTCTGATAGCAAAGGTATAAAACTTCTCTCCTTCCTGAGCCTATTTTGATTCTTCATTTAATTAGGCTTAATTTAATTACATGATTATCGTATGGATGTGTTCATCTCACTTAGATGAGTCCATAGGATCAAACTTGAAGTGATTTGGTTGAGTCTAGGCCGAGATCTTAAGGTTTTAATGTGGACGGTCACGGGATTACTTTATCGGGGACAATGACGGGGAGCCATTTGATCAAGAGTCTATCGAATGGATGGAGGAGATTGAGCTTGACAATGCTTCAGAACATAAACCGCGGGCAGAGTCAGTAGCTACGAGGATGGCGGTGTCCAACCAGAGCGCGCCACGCATGCCTTCGGAGCTGCCTAGGATCTAATCAGCACGCACTATTTAAATAGATGAAAAGGGTTTTTTCCTATTTATTTAAATACCCCTAACTTAAAAAAGTCATATTTTGGTGTAGAAAAATCACAAAAATAAAATAAAAATATCATCTTGCTCACTGAACAGAGGAGAATAATGTGGGAAGAATTGTAAGTCCATGTAATGCATATTTTATTTGTAATTAATTAAACACTGATTTGAATCTTTTGATTCTCCATGCATGAAGACATAACACCATAGCTTGAATTTTTGGCATGTTGTAGCATCTGTCAAGGGGAACATTCTCTGATTTTTCCAAAGTCAGAGGAGGTCCCTAGATAGAGGATCACATTTTTCAAGTTTATGTGCATTATTTGCTAAAAAAAATCATGGAAATTAACATGTTGCTTCGAAAAATTCACGAAAATATTGGAAGGTTTACTATGATCACAGAACCTTTGGAAAAATTTCTCAAGAGCCAAGTCATTTAAAATACACTTGATTTTTACAAACCCTAAATCACTAAGATAATTAATTTTGAAAAATACAAACACAAAATGACTTGATTTTTTATCTCCACTATTATCTAAGATCCAGAAAACTCACCATTAAAATTTCAAAGTATTTTGAGTTTATTTGATAACTTAAATTGATTTTTCATGTTAAATAACATTTTTTGCATTTAAATGATTTTCAAAAAATAAATTATAGCTTGAAAAAATATAAAACTTAGTTTTTTTAGTTCTCTGTGATCAGAGGTATTTTATAAAAATAAAATGATATTCAAAATAAAAACTTAATTTTTAACCTATTTTAAATATTTAAATAATTAAAATCTCTAAAAATCACAAAAATAATAAAACTCATGGAAATGTTCTAAATTGCTTCCTAAGTAATTAGGAGTAATTAGAATATTTTTCCTAAATTTTCAAATAAATATACTAAATTTTAAAGCTAAAAAAATAATTTTTAAAGGTTAAAATGGGTTTTCACTAAGAAAAATTCCAATAAATAAAATAGAATTCAGAAAAATATAAAATCTTTTCCTTTGAGTTCTCTGAGTTCAAGAGGATTTTTAAAAAATACAAAACTTAATTTTCCCCATTTGAAATATTTTATATTTAATAAATACCCTAGAAATTAAAATAATTGTTAAAATTCAACTAAAAATTCAAAATATAATGAAATTTAGTCCAAATGCTTCTCTGGTCTAGGTCTACCTCCAGTAAAAATTTCAAGAAATTAGGATTTACTTTGTTCAAGTTAAAAATTTTCTTTGGAAAATCCTATTTTTAGATGAAAATAAATATATAAAGTAAATGAAATTTTGAAAAATCATATTTTCTCCTATGATGTCTTAATTGGCCCATGAATGAGGTAGGATAAAAATTTCAAATTCATTTGAAATGAATTTGACAAATTATGAAGTGTTAGAGCCTTAGGGGCAATTATGTAATTTTGGAAATTTAGCCTTAATTAACATTTAGGCTTAATTAAAGGAAGGAAATTGGTAAGCTCTGATCTTAAGTTGAATGTTTGAAACACAAGGGGTTAATTGGTGGAAACCAACCCCACTTTCCCAATTGTAAAGATAAGTTAATAAATTTCTAAATTATTAAAATTTGGAAGTTTATTAAAATAAAATGATCCTCGTGGTTAGGGGTATGACTTTTGAAGTCAATAATTAATCAATTTGATACCCCTATTTTTATTTTCAAATAATATTCAAATCATGAATTATGATCACCTAAAGCTTATCCTTTTCAAAACTAATTAAGACACTCACCTAGGTCTTAAGGGCTTAGTAGTGACTTATGCTAAATCAAGTTTCATTTAAATAAGGATCAGAAAAGTTAACATCATTTAAAATTAAAACATCTTTCAAACACTACAAGCCAAATTAGGACCAAAATTTGGTTAAGTGTTCCAATAACACTAACTTGCCTCCTTAAGGGTCTTCACCCACTTACTTTTCAAAATTAAATTACAGATGATAGTTACCTAACTCTTAGGGGTAATCGATACATCAATGTTCATTGAGCATTAGAGTGTTTTATAGGATGAATTATTAAGCAACATAATAAGTTTAAAATAACTCAGGATCCTCCACCAGGCAGCGAGAGAGTAGCACGAACCTGCTTCCTTCTCTAGATCTGTTGGATACCTTGGAGATCTACTAAACTTAATATGTTTTGCTTGGCAACATCATCCTTAACTAAACTCTTAAGGGCCCACCAAGATATGACGTAGGGTTAGATAGGTCGTCAAGATTTTACTTCCGTGTGTCATATAAATTGCCTTAACATGCCTTTTGAGTTTCAGGTGGTGGAACGAGAAAACTCGCCAAGTATGCTTTTACAATTTTCAGCATTGCTTTTACTGTAATTTCATACTATACTTTTATACCTGCAAACTTGCATGCTAAACAACGCAGCCACCCTGATTGAAAACTAAAACTATCAGGATAGCCCTTTCTCATACTGTACTTTTATATCTGCAAATTTTCTTGCTAAACAACGACATCACCCTGCATGCCTGCAAATTTACATGCTAAACAAAGATGTCACCCTGCATGAAAACTAAAACCATCAGGATAGCCACGAGCTTGCATGTTAAACAATGATGTCACCCTGCATGAAAACTAAAACTGCTAGGATAGCCATTGCTAAACAAAGATGTCACCCTACATGAAAACTAAAACCATCAGGATAGCCACATAACCATCCAAAACCAAAACTAAAATCAACCAAGATAAAATTCACCGCCACAACATTCAAAATATAAAAAAACTCAAAATTTAATCCTAAACATCACACAAAACTACAATTGCAACTAAATTAAGATGTCTCTATGGGATGATCGGGAATTCCTCGAAGAAGGTATCCTACAGTTGCTAACGAGGCTTTTCATGGTCTAAATGAAATTATGGGACTCATTAAGCTGAGTTTATTAAGTTCATTTGGACTAAGTGAATCTAATAGAAAATAGTGGCGCCGGAACAAGGGAACCATAGGATCCTAACTGGCGTCGCTCCAATCAACTTTAATATGCCCTCATAAAATTTAATAAACTTCAACCATAGGGCCACCTAAATTAACATCATAACTTGACACACTAGAGAACTTAAACTCGTAGCGACAAAGAGCTTGGAGCTAGCATGGTGGGCAGCAGGGTCATCTTCAACACTAAAACCTGTCTTCCCCAGCTAAACCAATCTTCCTTCCTTAGACTTAAACGACAAAGTCATAGGACTCTGAGGTTGCTTGCTTATACAACGTAAATCCTCATATTATCTTTAGGCCTTTGTACAGCTTTGTTATACAATATAAGCCCTAACTCGCCTTAGGATTCTGAGGTTGTCGTTTGTCACATCCTAAATCCTCAGATCTTCGAGGCTATTTGTGTGATATTTCACACGAATGTAGNATTCAGTTTAGTAAGTTCATTTGGACTAAGTGAATCCAATAGAAAATAGTGGTGCCGGAACGAGGGAATCGTGGGATCCTAATTGGTGTCGCTCTAATCAACTTTAACATGCCTCATAAATTTAAAGAACTTCAACCACAGGGCCACCTGATTTATCATCATAACTTGAAACACTAGAAAGCTCAAACTTGTCGCGGTAAGAAGCTTGGAGCTAGCATGGTGGGCAATACGACCATCTTCAACAACAAAACTCGTCTTCCCTAGCTAAATCAGTCTTCCTTCTTTAGAATTAAAAAACAAAATCATAGGACTTCGAGGTTGCTTACTTATGCAACTTAAATCCTCACCTTATCTTTAGGTATTTGTACAGCCCTGCTATACAATATAAACTCTAAATCGTGTTAGGATTCTAAGGTTGTCGTCCGACACAACCTAAACGCTCACGTCTTTCAGGCTATTTGTGTGATCGTTTCACACGAATGTAAGCCCTAACAAATAAAATTGGCAGGATGAAACACCTAAATATTTCTCCTTAAAATTGAAGCCAAACATTAGGATAGCTTAGGAAGTTAACGAGGTTCTCCTCTAGATCCATGATATCCCCTAGTTCTTCCTCCTTTAGACTCTATAACAAAATGTTCCAAATTTGAACCAATCCCCTTTCACACCTCTACGTCTGATCTCATTGAAAGTCCTACCCTTTAAAACACCTTGAAGACAATATTTCCTGATTTTTATCGAAATTGAAAAGTCCTACCCTTTGAAACTCCTTGAAGATAATATTTCCTGATTTTTATCGAGAGCTAGAGTCCTACCCTTTGAAATTCCTTGAAGATAATATTTCCTGATTTTTATCGAGAGTCTTCTAAGGTGACTTTGGTCATTTAAGATGTAATTAACTATAGGGGCTTGCCCTTATAGAAAGCATGTTCGAATCCAGCTTAATATAAATCCTATTTAATTATTTATATTAAATAGGGGAACTTGTCGGAAAATACAAAGGTTTCGCAGACCAAAAAAATGTCATATATTCCTTAGTTTATTTGATCGAGCCTCATCCTATTTAGCATAAAACTGTTTTTATATATATTTTTTCAAATGATTTTAATTTCTTCACAATCCATATGCTCATTATAAGGGGAAGGATGCTTTCTTAAATTTAAACTTTCCGCCAACAAAAATTTTGTTTAGCTTTCATAATTTTACTCTTCAAAGTTTAGTTTCTAATTTAGTTAACTTTGTCTTCCTACTGCATTTTAAATAGCATTCACTTCATTAGTTAATATTCAAACTTCACACTTTAATTTTTTAGTTTAAATTATAATTAGAATCTTAAGAACTATTTATAGCCATTTCCAACTTTCTTGTGGGATCGATATCTAGGACTTCATTAGAGCCCTTTATTACTTGAGTGATATGTATACTTACGTTATTTTAAAATGGGATTTGACAGTTTAAAAAAGTTTTAATGATATACTATTTTTATTAAAGTTACTTTTGTTGGGATTACATTGCATATTTATTATTATATCTGTTGTGTGTATTTTTTAATATTGAAAAAAAATTACAAAATTAACACATTAAATCCACCCACATCAAGTTTTTGGCACTATTGCCAGAGAAGTAACGGAAAGTAGTTGTAGTAAGTTATTTTATTTTTATTTTAAAAACTAAAAAAAGATTATTTATAGTTTAGCTTGAACATTTTCTTATTTAAATGTGCTTGCTTATTTTTAATTATTTTTTTTATTTTTTTTTTGTGTAGTATAAGATCTAAAAATTTAGTACCTTGTGATTCTAAATTAGAAAGAACTCTTAGAAAAATTCAAAAACAACAAGAAAAGATATATCATATTAGCAAAATGGCTTACAATTTTAGTAATGCTGGAAATAAAAATGACCATCACCAGAGACCTTTAAGAGTTTATGTTAATCCTACTGTAGATGAAATTCATTTGAGTATGCAATCCCCTGTTGTAGCTGCCAATTCATTTGAGCTTAAACATGATATTATTCAAATGGTTCAAAACAATTAGTTTGGGGGAACACCAACTGAAGATCCTAATTTACACCTTGCTAGTTTTCTAGAATTGTGTGCTACATTTAAATATGATGGAGTGTCGAATGATGTCTTCATACTTAGAATTTTCCTATTTTACTAAGGGATAACGCTAAGATGTGGTTAAACTCGTTAGCACCTGGATCGATCAGAACTTAGGGAGATTTGTCACAAAAATTCTTATTTAAATATTTTTCACCTTCAAAAACTATTAAGCTTAGAAATGATATTACATCTTCTTGTAAGTTTGAAGGGGAATCAATTTATGAAGCCTAGGAAAGATTCAAAGATCTCCTTAGAAAGTGTCCATACCATGTGTTTCCAGATTGGTTAATAATTCAAACTTTTTATAAAATGTTGGTTGGATCTCTTAGATCTATAATTATTCTTGTTGCTGGTGAATTATTAATGTCAAAACCATTGAATGAAGCATATTCATTAATTGAAGAGATGGATACTAATAATTTATATGGCCCTTTGTAAGGGAAAATCCAAAAAGAGTAGTCAGTATTCATGATTCTGATGCAATAACCATATGAGCTGCATAAATAGTTGCTATATCTAAGAAGATAGAGCAATATGGAATAAATTATTCTCAAACATTACATGTGCTTGACGAAAATTCGATGGGACAAATGATAGAATCTCAATCTTTTTATGAGACCTTAAATGCAATAAATAATCATTCTTATAATCCTTACGCCAATTATTATAATCTCAGTTGGAAGAATCATCCAAATTTTAGTTGGAGTAACAATAACTCTAATACTGCAAATCTTCAACGGGGAAATAACACTGCAAACCCGTTGGGAAACTCCAACAATCAAGGAAATCCAACCTATAAACCTTATTAACCCCCAAAATTTAAAAATTTGCAAAGTAAGGAAAAAAAAGTTATCAATGGAAGAATTAATATTGCAAATGGGAATTCAATTACAAAGTCAAGGAGCTGCAAATAGAAACATGGAAATTTAATTGGGATGTATTGCTACCACACTTAGCAATAGACCTCTAAGAACATTGTCTAGTAATGTTGATGTAAACCCTAAAGATCATAACAAAGAGCAAATTAAAGCTATTCAACTTAGAAGTGGAAAAGAAGTGGAAAAGAGAGTTCAAGAAGAAGTTGAACCTGAAAAAAATGTGAAAAACAAAAAATTGGGTGAAGATTTTCATTTTGAGTTAAAATGTCCTATTAAACCAATGAAAATTACTCAGAAAAGCCACCACTCCATTTCCTCAAATATTGAAGCAGAAAAATAGAGTTAATCAATTTTCTAAATTTTTTGAAATATTGAGGAAACTAGCAATAAAAATTCCATTTGTTAAAGCTTTGGAATAAATGTCAAGCTATGTGAAGTTCATGAATGATATACTTAATAAGAAGAGGAAGTTTGTAGATAATGAGACTGTTGCACTCAGTGAAGAGTGTAGCGCTATAATTTAGAAAAAGCTTCCTAAAAAACTTAAAGATCATGGAAGTTTTACAATTCCTTGTTCTATTGGCGAATGATTTTATGGAAAAGATTAATAATTCACCTACGACTTCAAGTTAGTTAAATGTTCTAAAAATTGATAACGACATAAAGAAGTTCCTAAATCATATAATTTTTAGTTAGTTAAATGGCAAATAATTTTTATTGGCAAATAATTTTTAGATTAACTTCAGTTAGTTAAATGTTCGATTACCTATCTTAAAGGAGTTATAGAAGATGTGTTGGTAAAAGTTAATAAATTTATCTTTCCTATGGACTTTATTGTATTAGATATGGAGGAAGATAAAGAAGTTCCTATCATTTTAGGAAGACCATTCATTTCCACTAGAAGAGCTTTAATAGATGTACAAAAAGGAGGACTAACAATGAGAGTTAAAGCCTTTGAAACTTTAAAGGAAAAATTGATCACTGCTCCTATAATTATTTCACCTGATTGGGAGAAACCTTTTGAATTATTGTGTGATGCTAGTGATTATGTTATTGGAGCTGTTTTAGAGATGAAATATGATAAGATTTTTAAAGTTATATACTATGCTAGTAAGACTCTTAATGATGCTCAGATTAACTACACCACCATTGAAAGACTGTTATTAGCTATTTTATATGCTTTTGATAAGTTTAGATCGTATATGACTGAAGCTAAATGTATAGTGCATACTGACCATTCAGCCATTAAATATTTGATGCAAAAGAAGGATGTTAAACCAATATTAATTAGATGGGTACTTCTGATGCAAGAGTTTGATTTTGTGATAGTCGATAAGAAAAGGATTGAGAATCAAATTGCTGATCATCTATCTAGGCTAGAACAGGAAGAAATACTTGATTTGGAAAAAGTAATTAATGAAACTTTTCTGATGAACAAATTTATGTTGTAAAAGGAAGGTAAATACCTTGGTATGATGTTATTGTAAATTATATTGTTAGTAGTATTTTATTTTATATGATAACAAAATAGCAGGAAAAGAAATTCATTTATGATGCAAAATCATATTTTTAGGACGACCCTTATTTGCATAAATAATGCAAAGATTTAGTAATGAGACAATGTGTGCCTTATAGAGAAATTGAGGAAATTATCTAAAAATGTTATGATTCTGAATTTGGAGGTCATTTTAGTAATGAAAGAACTGTTCATAAAATTTTGCAATCTTGATTTTATTGGCCTACTCTATTTAGAGAATTTAATATATACATAAAAACACGTGATCAATGTCAGAGAGTTGGTAATATTTCAAGAAGAAATGAAATGCCTCTAAATTTTATTTGAAAATTGAAGCTTTTGATGCATATGGATTAGATTTTATGGGACAATTTATACCTTCATTCGGAAATATTTATATATTGATTGCAGTGGATTATGTTTCAAAATTGATTGAAGCAATCGTTTTACCTCGATGTGATGCTAAAAGTGTTTCAAAATTTTTATTAAAAATATTTTTACAAGACATGGAATGCTGAGAGTAATCATTACTGATGGTGGATCTCATTTTAAAAATATAATAATTACAAGATTGGTGGAAAAATATAATATAATGCATAAAATTGCAACTACTTATCATCCCTAGACTAGTGGTTTAGCAGAAGTATCTAATCTTGAAATTAAGAAAATTTTAGAAAAGAGCGTTAATCCTAATAAAATGGATTGGTCTGCTAAATTAGATATGACATTATGGGCATACAGGACAGCTTATAACACACCTATAGGAATGTCCTCTTATAGATTAATTTTTGGAAAAACTTATCACTTACCAGTAGAGTTTGAACCTAAAGCTTATTGGGCTATAAAGGAATTCAAATTTTAATTTGAAAGAAGCTGGTAAGAATAAATTATTGCAATTGAATGAGCTTGAAGAAATTAGAAATGAATCTTATGATAATGCGAGGATTTATAAAGAAAAGATGAAAGAAAGGCATGATCAGAAGATAATAAAAAGGGAATTTGAACTTGGATAGGAAGTTTTATTATATAATACAAGATTGAAATTATTTCATGGGAAACTGAAGTCTAGGTGGAAAGGGCCATTCAAAATTATAAAAGTCTATCATTACAAAACAGTTAACATTGAAGATCCCAAGACTGGAAGGATATTTAAAGTAAATGGGCACATATTAAAACCATATTTTGATGGTTAAAGACCAGCTTTTAAAGAGACTATAATTTTTCATCACCGAAAATAAAGACTGGGAATGTCGGGCTGACGACTTTAAACCAAGCGTTTAGTGGAAGGCAACCCATTGGTATTGTTGTTTAGTTTACTTTTGAGTTTTTGTTCAAAATATTTTACGTATATTTATAATTATATCCTTATATAGTCCGTGTATTTGAGCAAATATTTAGAAACATCTTTATTTACCTAATCTTATGAAAAAATTGAGAATTTATCGGATCAAAATCAAAATTGTGTTGCTTTTGGAACTGGAGCATGAATCGCCAAATTCCAGAGTGTTGGCGCATGATGTGCAACAGTGATGAAAAATACTTAAAACATTTCAAAAGGTAGTTTTTGGTGATTTCTTCTCCTTATAACTTCCAAAAACTGATTCCTAAGTCTATTTTCAAAGAGAAAACGAGGGAAAAGCCACTAGATTTCAAATCCAATGGTGTCCCACTCCAAAAATACTATGAGATTTGGAAATTTCAACTAGAGAAAGTTCATCGGTTTTGATGCGCAGAAGTTGCATGATTGTGTTCTAATAAAGAAGAGAATAATCAAAGAAAGGGGATTTGTGAATCGAGGATTCAACACACTGAATACTTGAGTTGAAGTGATCATTGCGCATAGATGTTGGGAAGTGCTTTATTACACTACTATCGTCGTAATCATCCCTGTGTTGAAAGAGTTTTATGCAAATCTTCATAGAAACAACCAATGAATTATCTCTGTACAAGGCAGGTTTGTGCGATTCACTCCTTCAAGAATAAACGAGATATTTATGATTGAGAATGTACCAATCTGACATTATGCAAATTTTACGCCTATGAGAGATAATGAATGAACTTTACCGGTACCTTACAGATGAAGATACGAATTGGGAGGCCAGAGATGATGGAAATGTAAATTTTTTGTCATCATTGTTAAATCGCACTTCTAAGGCATGACACTTCTTTATTGCATCAAAATTTCTGCCTACTATGAAGATCAGTAAGGAGACTAAGGAGAGAGCTATTTTAAATTATTGTATTCAAACCAAAAAACCTATCGATATTGGAGCCATTATTGTGAAATTGGTTTCGGGTTTGATTGTGAATGGGTCTACAACTTGGCTTGGACATCCATCCACTATTTTCCTATTGTACATTTAATCGCAAGTACCTTATGGAAGTTTGGAAAAAGTGTTTCTTCCTTGGAAGCCGATGGATCCAGAAGTCTATTGCAGTTGTATTGAAATGGGGAATGAAAATGATATGAATGTACTGATGGATCATGAATCCTAGAATTCATCACCTATTTAGCCTTACTTCAATTCAAATGCACTTTTGAAGAAGATCATGAAGATAAAAAATAAGGTGTAGAATCTAATGCATGCAATAGGAAATATTTTTGAAATGTTAGATCATCTAAATTGGAGACTGAAAGAACATTTTGAACATACTGGTCGTATTGAAGGTGGTTTGGTGCTTATGTTTAAGAAACATGCTTGGATTGGGGAGGATTCGACTGATGAGAGTCTTTGCTGACCCTTCTATAACATGTATGTGCACTACCAATCTATGAGAGATATCCAGAAGAATGAGAGTGAAGAAGATGTTTGAACTTAGTTTATGCCTGGAACGTTTTGTTTAGTATTGTTTGTTTTAGTCACTTTGTTGTGTTGGATTGAATTTACTACTATTATTGAACTTTTTCTATGTTTATGATTTATATTTAGATGTTTAGATTTCAGTGTTAGGATGTTTGGCTTGCTTTAAAACACTGAAGTAGATGTTTGTTGGCTTGATAAATGTTAGTTTGTAATACCACGAATTTTATATATAAAAGTGAGTTTTGTGTTGTATGAGAAATTTTGTTATTAGAATAATGTTTATCTAGGTTTAGAAATGTTCATTTGAGTTAAGTAGAGGTTGACGTAAAGCGGTACAGAGCAGATTTCCACAAAAACTGAAATCTGGTGAATTTGTGCTCTGGTGCAATGATGCGCCATTTTACAGAGTGTTCGCTCATGATGTACCAGAATTGGTCAATGATGCGCACATGATGTGCCAGAATTGGCGCATGATGCACTAAAAACCTGAACATGACTAATTACCTAAAAAACCATGAAACCACATGGACAAGCTCCATTTTCACTGCTTGGGTCGTCTCCTACCTCTAAAACTTGACCTAGGGCTTTATATTGAGGGCGATAGGGAAGATTTTGGAGGCCAAGAATCATAGATTTCATTTTCTCTTGGTTAGAGCTTCATTTTTTAACTTATAAATTTTTAATTTTCACCATAGAATTTTCCTACATTGTGGAAGATCTGAAATTTAGTATTTTTTATGAAAAACCTTGAAGAAAACTCATGGTTTCTTACCAAATAATCTTGCTTGAGTAGTTAAATTTTTTATTTATAAATTTATTAAATTTTCATAAGTTTTCCAATGGCTCCCCGAGTGAAGAGAGGAAGGCCGTCTGAGGATTTTGATTCACGAAGGTTCATTAACTTCAAGGCCCAACATAGTTATAATACTCAAATGGAGAATATAAGATTGATCCAAGAACGGGCATTTGCAAACCTTGGTGGTGAGTTTGAAAGCTTGATCCTCGCCAAAACCTGGAAAAGATTATGCTACTTCACTGTAGTAGCAATTGTCCCCATGATTAGGGAGTTTTATGTTAACATGAGGTTCACTGAGGGTGATCACATTTGGATTAGAGGTAAGCAAGTAGAATTTAATGCTAATCATGTCAATGTTTTTTATGGGCAAAAGAATACATATCATGATGAGTACGCTGCATTCGTGATGATTGATTCATCACTAGATGAAGTGATTTCCTTTTTGACTAATGAAAAAGGAGAATGGAAGATTAAGAATAACAAAATAGTTAACTTCTCTGCTTCCTTGTTGACTAGTCAGCCAAAGGTATGACATCACTTCATTTCTGCTAAGTTATTACCAACAAATAATCTTACTGATGTGAAAAAGAATAGAGTGGTGTTGAACTATTGCATTCAGAACATGAAAGCAATAAATGTTGGTGCACTCATAGTTCATCATGCTCAAAGTATAGCTGGTAGTTCTATAGCTAGTGGTTTGGGATATTCTGCCCTTATTTTCACTTTATGTGAGCAAACAGGAGTAGAGTCCCATAGAAATGAAGATAGATTACAACCACAAAATCCTATTGGGAGGCATATGATTCATAGAGTAGAATCATTTGTTAACTCTAGAGGTGGTAGAAGGGATAGACCCTGTGCATCAGCTGCAGGAGCATCTACTTCTTACTCTGCTTCACTTGAAAATATTATGGAACATCTTATGATTCAACAAAAGTACATAATTAATATTCAGAGTTATATTGGAAAAATTGGAGCAAGAAATGCTTATAATGATGAATATCAGTAGAGGAGACTTCAACATGATATAGATTTTGAGAATGATATGGTAAGACATCTTAGGGGTGAGCCCAATGTGGAATTTCCTCCTTGCCCCAGTTTCACTCCTTATGCACCTATTCATGATGAATATGAGGAGGAAGAAGAAGATGATGATGATGATGAGGAAGGCGATGATGGGTGATATTTTTATGAGTCTAGTTTAGTTTTTTTATGCTTTTTTGTTATTTGTGATTGTATTGTGATGTACTTTTATTTGGGAACTGTTGAAATAAAAACTTTTATGTTGTGTTGTGGACTGAAATTGTAATAGTAACAATAGATTTTTTACTTTTCCTGCATTTTTAGTATTTTCAATTTTTGTTTTTCAATTTTTGTATTTCTATTTTTAATTCTTAGCAAATTCTTTAAAATATATTATGTCTCATTTAATGCTTTAAAGCTTGTACGTATGTTTTTAATGTTAGTACTTGCAGTATACCAGAGTTCAGTTTCATAATAAAAAATCATCTACAGGTCAGCTTTTATTTTCATGCATTTTTTGCTTTCATCACCTACTAAAATTTGTACTAAAATATTTTTAAAAACTACTTAAAAACTTAAGTTTGGGGGAAGAAAAGTTACTTTTGAAAAAAAAATAAACTAAATTTTATTTGTCCTCAATTAACTATACCTTTAAAATTAATTTAACATGACTTGGGACATTGAGATTAAACTTTAAATGACTATACTTAAGTTTATAAATATTATGGTAAATTTAAGTAAAATTTTTTTAATAATGAAGGTCAATTCTAAAGTTAAAGATATTTGGTATGATATGATAAGACTATGTTTTTTCTATTTAAAGTAAAGAAAATTGTATTTTTGAAGTGTTAAAGATTTTAGAGTTTCATATAAGAAAAAAAAATTAAACTTTATGAAAAATCATAAACTGATATGAATTTATTAAGTGAAGAGAAGGTAAAAAGTTTTAACTTTAAGAAGATGATAGTGAAGTTCAAAACTATTAAAGGCTATCTAATATAGGAATCTTCACTTGAAAAAAAAGAAAAGAAATGATTAAAAAGATCCTTAAATAAAAAAAAAGATAGAGAAAAAAATAAAAAAAAAGAAAAGAAAAGAAAATAAAATAGTGAAGAGAAGGTTGAAGAGATGTCTAATAAAAAATTGGCTTCACTTGATTCAACTTAAGAAAGGAGTTTTATTACATTTTCCAAACTTATATTGGAATATTGGTAGTATTACTAGTATAGTTTTCATGAAGTTCTTTTTCATGCGAATGTTCTAAATATCCTTAAAATGACAAATTGCAATTCTTCTTAAAATGTATATAAATTAAGAAATCTTAAATTTGATTACTAAGTACTCTTAGACATAGAGTTTGAATCTAAGTTATTAAAGGTTTTTCTTAAATTTTGCTATTCTATTTATTAAACTAGAGTATACAAGTTAAGAGTAGATCCCTATCGTAAGTCATATGCTTTTATGTAATAAAAGTGTCACTTGAGGACAACATTTAATTTTGGGGGATTTTGGTACACCAAAATAATATGTTGTTTTAAATATGTATTTTATGCTTAGTTTTTGTGATATTGCACTTTAAAGAACGGCATTTTTGTGTTTTTATTACAGCTATAATATTTTTAGGCATTTGGAGCAAAAATAGCAAAAAAGACAAAATTTGGAGCCAAAACAATGAATTTTGGGAATCTAGCACATGAAGCGCCAGATTGGCGCATGATGCGTCGTTTGACAGAGGCTTGGCGCATGATGCACCAAAGATGACTTTATGCGGATTAAGGTGATTCAAGGCAAATTTTGTAAAAATTTTTAAAGGGACACTTATTTTAAATATCTTCTTGAGTGATTCAATGCATCTAGACACTTTGGAAGGTATTTTTATGAAGGTATATGTCTCTTGGATCAAATGACACAACTTTTGAATTCAAAAGAGTTGACTTTTAGAGTAAATTTTTTAGGAAAATTTGAATTCTTTTTCAAAGGAGGTGGCTTAAAATAAAAGAAGAACACTTCAAGGAGTTTGTGTGTGACGTGAAAAGGGGTGGTATGAAAGGCAAGAGGAAGAGATATAGAGAGAAAGTCAAGGGCTTAGAGATTTTCTTTTAGGGTCATAAAAGAGATAGAGAGAGAAAGTTAAGGGCTTGGAGATTGTCTTCTAGGGTTGTAAGAGGAGAGGGGAAGGTGAGAGATTTCTTCTTCATTACACTTCTAAGAGAGAATTGAGAGTGCTTGTAAAGAGAGAAAGGCTTGGAGAGAACTTCTAGGGAATTGCTTGAGAATGATTGTGAGATAAGTTGTCCTTTATTTCTTTTATTTTGTAAACTTATTTTATATATGAAATTTGTGTTTTGTCGTATCCTTCTCATGAATTTTGAGTAGTCTTCTTTATCCTTCTCCCTACTTTGAAATATGATTTTGTGAAGAAGTAATTTTGTTTTATATAGTTTTAAATGTTAATAATTTGTGATGATTTGAACTCTGATCTTCATTTACTTTTTGATCTGGCCAATTGAAATGTTAAAATGTGTTAAGAAACATATGTTACAAAAGAGCTATGATTTATACAACATGGGGAGAATCACATTCAATTTCATGGGAGAGTGTGTCATCCATGGAATTGAGAGAAAATAAATAGGGAAATATACTTTATTGGATACAGAATTAGAGATTTTAAGGTGACAGATTAAGATCCCCAATTTGGTCCAGTTGATTGGAAACTAATGCGAGTTTGTTAGCCCTCAGGGGAGGGAGTAGTGGGAGCTCTAGAGTGGCACCCNGTCTAACAACATTGTTTGAGACTCTGTCATATTTAAAAGTAGCACACAGTTCTAAAAAACTAGCGAGTTGTATGTTTGGATCTTTATTTGGTGTACCTCCAAATTGATTGTTCTGTACCATTTGGATAATAGCAGGTTTAAGCTCAAATGAATTAGGTAGGATCTTCATTTGGTGTACCTCCAAATTGATTGTTCTGTACCATTTGAATAATAGCAGGTTTAAGCTCAAATGAATTAGCAGCTACATCTATTTTGGATAGATAAGTGAATTTCATCTGCTGTAGGATTTGCATAATCTCTTAAGGGTCTAGATTAAGTGAATTTCATCTGTTGTAGGATTTGCATAATCTCGTAGGGGTCTAGGTTGGTGTTCATGGAATTTCATCTGCTGTAGGATTTGCATAATCTCGTAGGGGTCTAGGTTGGCGTTCATTTTCTATTCCTTGATTGTTCATGTTGTTTTCCATTGTATCTCTTCTTAATCTTCTAATCCTTCTAACAATGTGTTCTAATGCCGAATCGTAGGGTATAAGATTTTCAGGTCGAAATTTACGCATACAATTTGAAATCAATACACAGTAATATAATTAACTAAATATAAAAATAAGTTGCAATTCAAGAAAAAAAAATTTTCTAATAGTCCTAATTTGTCTGTTACTCTAATTGTGATTTTATTCACTTACTCCCTGGCAACGGCGCCAAAAACTTGACCGTCGNCTCGCCGTCGGCGCCCTAGTTCAAATCTCCACATTTTGGTCCTTTTCGCTCCAAATTTGCTCCTTTTTGCTTTATATTTAGTCTGCGCCCTAGTTCAAATCTTCACATTTTGGTCTTTTTCGCTCCAAATTCACTCCTTTTTGCATCTTTTTGCTCCAATGAACTAATTCATCATTTCTGCAACAAAACATCAAAAATACCTTGCTCCAAATTACACCGTTTTTGCATCTTTTTGCTCCAATGACCATAATTCATAATACCTGAGACAAAACATCAAAAATACTTCTTTAAAGTGCAATATCATTAAAAATAATATAAAATAGGTATGAAAATCTCAACATATTTTCCTCTGGTCGTTGATCCACCACCGGCAGTGTCAATTGTAGACCTAAGGGATCCTACTAACCCATTGTAAAAAGTTTTAATGATTAACCAATTGGGCAAAGCATGGTGTGGACACTTACTTAGGAGTTCCTTAAATATTTACCAAGTTTTGTATATTCATTCCCCTTTATACTGACAAAATGAGATAATATTGTTTCTAAGTTTAGTCCTTAAAGGTGGAAAACACTTATCTAAGAATTTTTTAGTTAACTCCTCCCAATTTTTAATAGAGCAGGTGCTAATGAGTACAACCACATTTTAGCCTTATCCCTTACTGATAAAGTAAAAACCTTAGTTTAACAGCATCGTTTGACATGCTGTTATAATGAAATGTACCACAAAGTTCTAGAAAACTTGATAAGTGTAAATAAGGATCCTCCGAAGGAGTTCCCCCAAACTTGTTGTTTTGCACCAATTGGATAATTGTTGGATTTATATCAAATGCGTCAGCTTCTACAACAGGGGTTTGTATACTTGAGAGAATTTTATCTATCGTATGATTTACATAATCCCTCAATGATTTATGATGATTTTCTAAGTTATTATTCTGAATGTTTTCCATTTCTAGTTTTTCAAGTCCTTTCTGTTTTTTTATTTTTTTCCTTTTTTCTAACTCAGGATCATAAGACACAAGTCTTACAGACCCTTTCTTTCACATATGCAACACAACAAATAATACATTAATAATTAAATAATAAAACAAAAAATATATTCAACACAATAAAACATTTTCACAAACACCTTGTTTTTCACAAAAATAATTTTTTTTCACAACACTTTTACAAAAAACACTTTTCACACAAAAATAGTTTTTACGACACTACAGTTTCCAATTTTAAGCCTAATTACTTCAACTAAAATTCTCCTAAAAGTTAAGATCAACCATTGTTATCCCCAGCAATGGCGCCAAAAACTTGATCCCGATATTCTTTTTTATATGTAGAATTTAAGAAGTTGCACCACTACTGGAAGATTTTAATCCTNTTACGACACTACAGTTTCCAAGTTTAAGCCTAATTACTTCAACTAAAATTCTCCTAAAAGTCAAGATCAACCATTGTTATCCCCAGCAATGGCGCCAAAAACTTGATCCCAATATTCTTTTTTATATGTAGAATTTAAGAAGTTGCACCACTACTGGAAGATTTTAATCCCCAGTAATGACACCGAAAACTTGATCCCAAGCAAAGTAAGATTTCAATTATATTTATAAGGATTCCATGCAAGTATACGTATCGTTATAAAGTAATATAGGGCTTTTTAATTAAGCCCCAAATATCAATCCCATGGAGATCGAGGTTAATCATGACAGCTTTCAAGAGAAGTTCTAGTCTAGAATAACATGCCCTAGCTTGGAAGGTCGATAAAAGTTTGGTTTTGATTATATCTTACAGTTATCACTATAATACTACTTCTACATCTAAACTAAAATACTTAGTAAAAATANTTAATCCTCAGTAATGACACCGAAAACTTGATCCCAAGCAAAGTAAGATTTCAATTATATTTATAAGGATTCTATGCAAGTATACGTATCGTTATAAAGTAATATAGGGCTTTCTAATTAAGCCCCAAATATCAATCCCATGGAGATCGAGGTTAATCATGACGGCTTTCAAGAGAAGTTCTAGTCTAGAATAACATGCCCTAGCTTGGAAGGTCGATAAAAGTTTGGTTTTGATTATATCCTACAATTATCACTATAATACTACTTCTACATCTAAACTAAAATACTTAGTAAAAATCAGAAAGTGGTGTTTAATATATTAAAAGTACTCTTCCTCGTGCAATGAAATTAGTGACATGTATAAGAGTAAAACAAGTAGCGAGAGAGATTATGACAAATAAAAGCAATTATAATCTTTGCCCTTACTAGAGATGCTATAAAGAACATTAGTTAATCCAAAGTTTGGATAGTTCTGAAGATGGGCTAGGCAAGGAAGATACTAGCTCTCACTCTAGAGTTCCCTCTTATCCCTCCACCTGGAGGCTAACATCTCGCATCAAAACCTAAAATAATAGACCAAATTAGGGGGCTTTAGCCTGTCACTCTAAAGTCCTCCAATTCTACACCCATTAAAGATTATTTCCTTATTTATTTGCACTCAACAATTTTGACTACATTCTCATCTTTACAATCTCATGTGATTCTACCATAGTTAATTGAGATAACACCATCCCGCATCTTATATGTTCTTAACATGCANATATATATATATATATATATATATATTCAATTGATTTTAATTTATTCATAATTTATATGCTCATTGTAAGATGAACGATGCTTTCTTATATTTGAACTTTTCGCCAACAAAAATTTTGTTTAGCTTTCATAAATTTACTTTTGAAAATTTTGCTTTCTGGTTTTGTTAACTTTGTCTTTCAATTGTATTTTAAATAAAATTCAATTTAGTAGTTAATATTGAAACTTTACACTTTACGTTTTTAGTTTTAATTATAAGTATAATCTTTAGAACTATTTACAAGCATTTCCAACTTTCCTATGGGAACGATATCTAGGACTCCATTAGACCCTTTTATTACTTGAGCAATGTGTATACTTGCATTATTTTTAAACGGGGATTTGATAGTTTAAAAGAGATTTAAAGATACACTATTTTTATTAAAGTTACTTTAGTTGGGATTACATTGCATATTTATTATTATATCTATCATGTGTATTTTGTAATATTAAAAAATAATCACAAAATTAACACTCTAAATCCCCCCGCATCACCAGGGCTGATTCTCAAAGGAGATTGAATCTTGTTATGAAAGAAGTTTTTAAGAAAAAATTTTAAAGTGGTTAGATGCTGTAAATATCTACCCTATTTCAGATAATGTATGGGTTAGTCCAATTCACTGTGTTTCTAAGAAAGGAGTGATTGTAATTATGAATGAACATAATGAGTTAATACCAACAGAAAAATTCAAAGGGGTGGCGAATATGCATTGATTATAGAAAATTAAATCTCGCCACTAGGAAAGATCATATTCCACCACCCTTTCTAGATCATATATTGGATAGACTGGTTGGGAATAAATACTTTTGTTTTCTGTATGGATATACTGGTTATCACCAAATATAAATAGCTCTTGAGGATCAAGAGAAAACAACTTATACCACTCCTTATGGTACATTTGCCTTTAAAAGAATGCCCTTTGCTTTATGTAACACCCCTGCTACATTTCAAAGATGTATGATGGCTATTTTTTGTAATTTAGTTGAAAAAGGAATTAAAGTTTTTATGGATATTTTTTTAAGGTTTGGAACTTCATTTGAATCATGTTTAGAACATTTATCAAAAGCTCTTAAGCGCTGTAAAGAAATGAATTTAGTGTTTAATTTGGAAAAATGCTAATTTATGGTAGCAGGAGGAATTGTTTTAGGACATCAGATATCAGAAAATGACATGAAAGTAGACCCTACAAAAATTCAAGTAATCACTAATTTACCTTACCCAAAAATGTAAGGAAAACTAGGAGTTTTTTAGCACATGTTGGATTCTACAGAAGATATATCAAAGACTTTTTAAAAATTGCTAAGCCTCTATGTCATTTAATTGAAAAAGATGTCATTTTGAATTTTGATAAGGAGTGCCTAAAAGCTATTGAGTTATTAAAAGAAAAATTAGTCACTGCACCACTTATTATTTCACCATATTGGGAAAACCCTTTTGAATTAATGTGTGATGTAAGTGATTATGTTATTAGAGTTGTTTTAGAACAAAAGCATGGTAAGATTTTCAAAGTAATCTACTATGCTAGTAAAACTCTTAATGAAGCTCAAATTAATTATACCACAAATAGGAAAGAGTTATTAGCAGTAGTATATGCTTTTGATAAATTTAGATCATACTTAATTGAAACTAAATATGTTGTGCATACTGATCATTTTACAATTAAATATTTAATGAAAATGAAGGATGCAAAACCAAGACTGATACGATGGATTCTTCTTTTGCAAGAATTTGACTTTGAGATAATAGATAGCAAGGGAGCTAAAATTCAATTTAATGATCATCTGTCCAGGATTGAATTAGAAAAACCACTCTATTTTGAAAAATAAATTAATGAACATTTTTCAGATGAAGAATTGTTCAGTATTAATGAGTGACGTGTTCCATGGTATGCCGACATTGTGAAGTTTTTTGTTAGTGATATTATATCCTATGGAATGACATACTAACATAAGAGGAAATTTTTATCTGAAGGTAAGATTTATTTTTGTGATGACCCATTTTTATATAAACAAGGAAAGATCTAATTATTTGAAGATGTGTGCCTTTAGAAGAAACTAATGAAATTATCCAAAAATGACATAATTCTGATTTTTGGGGACAGTTTGGTGTTGATAAAACAACATACAAAATTTTACAATCTAGATCTTATTAACCAACAATCTTTAAAGATGTTATTGTTTATATCAAAACTTGTGATCGATGTCAACGAGCAGGAAATATTTTTAGAAGAAATGAGATGCCCCTCAATTATGTGTTGGAAGCTGAGATATTTAATGTTTTTGGATTAGATTTCATGGGACCATGTTTACCATCTTTAGGAAATTTATATATAATGATAGTTGTAGATGTGTCCAAATGGATAGAATTTGTTGTTTTACCTCGATGTGATGCTCAAAGTGTTGCAAAGTTCTTAAGAACAAACATATTTTGTAGATTTTGGGTGCCAAAATTGATCATAATTGATGGGGGAAGTCATTTGAGAAATGCAATAATGGGGAAATTACTAAAGAAATATCATATCAACCATCAAATTGTTACTGCTTAACATCCTCAGACAAGTGGTTTGGTTGAATTATTCAATCGTGAAATTAAAAGAATAATGGAAAAATCTGTGGATCCAACAAAAATGGATTGATCCGTTAAACTTGACTATGCTTTGTGAGCTTATAGAACTGCATATAGAAATTCTATAGGAATGTCCCCATACAGGCTAACATTTGGGAAATTTTATCATTTACTAGTTAAAATTGAGCATAAAGCATATTGGGCTATTAAAGAAATTAATTATAATTTAAAGGACGCTGGTGAAAAAAGACTATTGCAGNAAAAGGATTCATGTGGCCGACCCCACGTAGTGGGATTAAGGCTTTGTTGTTGTTGTTGTTGTTGTTGTGGTGAAAAAAGACTATTGCAGTTAAATGAGCTTGAAGAGATAAGGAATGAATCTTATGAGAGTGCTAAGATTTATAAAGAAAAGATGAATTTGGCATGATCGGAGGATTCTTACTAAAAATTTTGAGCCAGGGCAACAATTTTTGCTATTTAATGCAAGGTAAATATTATTTTCAGGCAAACATAAGTCTTGTTGGATGGGCCCATTTATTGTGATGAAATTTTATCCATATAGAGCTGTGAATATCAAATATCTTAAAATGGAGAAAATATGGTCATAGGATGAAACCCTACTTTTTAGGGAAACAACTTAAATTAAATGATCTTATGTTGTTGGGTTAACCAAAATAAGCATTGGCTACATCGGGCTGCCGACGTAAAACTGAGCACTTTGTGAGAGGCAACCAATAGTTATCTGTGNATAAGCATTGGCTACATCGGGCTGCCGACGTAAAACTGAGCACTTTGTGAGAGGCAACCAATAGTTATCTGTATGTTTCTATTTTGAATATTAAGTTGTTATGTTTGATTAAGAAAATTGTGGTAATATTTTGAATATATAATGATTTAGTAATGATTCTAAGACATTAATAGATGACTTAGACATGTTAGAATGAGTATTTAGACGTTAAGCTGAACTGTACTAAATTAAGCACTAGTGCTTAAGTACGATAGTTGGCTAAACATGCTAAATTACATTTCTAGAAGATTTAAATGTTGTTTAGTGGGTTGTAACATAGGTTAGTGGTTTGAGAACATGTTTAGTAGTTTTAGTCTTGGTCTAAAGCCTATAAATAGAAAGGAATGAAGAGAATTCTTATCCCACTTCGATTTTAACCCTATAATCTAAGTGAAGAGTGAGAGACCTTGGAGAGATGTCATCATGCGAGATTGATATAAGGAAAAAGAAGGAGGCTATAAAGAAGGAATTCATTAGTCAAAGTGTGTTAAAGTTATACAAATGTTTTCTAGCCATTTGTATAGAAGGAATAGCAGAGAAAATCAAAAAAATTGAGGCTAACATGGCTTTAAATGAAGCAAAAGTGATGGAAGTCAATGCACATTTGGAGCATATTGGATGAGAACTTAAGAAGCAATTTAGCCACACAAGTTTTATTGAAGAAGCGGTCAAGGCTATGTATTTGAAAAATAAATTGATTGAAGAAGGCTCAACCAGAGTTCTTCACCATCGCTCGTTCTATCAAATCTATATTCCAGATGCCCAAGGAGAAACTAATGAAAGGTAAGGATTAGTTCCACTGGAAGGAGAGTGGAATTATGTTCTTAGTTTAGTGTTTGTTTTTGTTAGTGTTTGTTTGTTAATATTAAGTTTGTTTTATGTTTTTTAGTGTTAAGTTTTTTTTAGTGTTTGTGCTTTAGAATTATCTTATCCTAGACTCTTTGGATTGAGAAATTATGTATCGTAAATATTTGTATTTGTTTGTGAATTAATATAAGTGTTTGTTTATGTGTGAAATTTTGTGTTGAATCGAATCAGTTAATATTGGTGAACTTGAGAAAGAGGAGAGTTAAAGGGGAAGATAATAGTTATTAAAGATTTATAACACCATCTAAGGGTGGTTGACTTAAGCTAGATGTGCATTTCACTTAAAATCAAAAATATCAAAATTCATGCACTAGCGCCTAAGCGTCAAGACCCCGCTCTTAAGCGTTGGATAACCCAAGAAGTAGGTGCCTATGTGCCAAACCAGTTGCGCTTAAGTGTCGATTCACGTAAACCGGTTCGCGAAAGGTTTAAAGTGAGAAATTGAGCTGAAAATCCCCATTTTCACCCTAACTTTGTCTTCTTTCTCTGGTTTTCACTATTTTTTGTGTTAAGGCTTCCTCTAAAGTGAAAATTTCTTAGTGGATTCAAGCCAAACTTGTTAGATTTGATCTTCTTGAGGTAAGAGCTTCACTTCTATGTAAAAATTTTCAATTTTCACCATGTATTTTGAGCACATTATGAATTTGATCAAAAATCACTATTCATGATGAAAATTTGAGAAAAAACTTTGAAAAATACATAGAAATAATATTTTAATCTTATAGAAGTTAAATTTAGTGATTTCAAGTTGAATTTAGGATTTATTATGAATTTTATTTGATTTTTAGAAATTGCCCCAAGAATAAAGAGGAGTAAAGGGAAGGCCCATTTCGATTCGAGCAAGTTTGTTAGCTCAAGAGCACAAGTCAGATATACCAATGCACTGCAGTAGAAGAAACTAATTCCTGAGAGATGTTTTAAAAGTCTAGGTGGAGCAGTGGAAGACTTAATTGTTCGCTGACAGTGGGAAAATTTTTGCTATTTTTTATAATGTGGCTGTGATTTTTATTGTTTGGGAGTTTTACGCTAATCTCCCTGAAGCTAAAGAAGATTGGGTCATGGTTCAAGGAAAATTAGTGCCTTTCTCAGAGGTAATAAATCTGTTATACCAGTTTCCCCTAGTACGTTGTGTTTTTATTCAAACTATAGTCTGACTGATCAGGATTTGGACGAGATCATATCATCATTGACCGGTGGAAGAGGATTGTGGAAGATTACATATGAAAGAAGAGTTAACTTCCCCGCATCAAGTTAGATGCCACTTTGATAGAATGGAACTACTTTACTTCTGCTTGCCTACTTACGTCAGCGAAGTTACTTGAGATAGTGCTGCCTTGAATTATTGCATTCAGCAGTTCAAGCCTATTGACATTGGATCTCTAATTTATGAGACTATCACCAATTCTGTTGTAGCTGCTACTACTGCAAGTTTTGGATTTACATCCTTGATCTTTTCCTTATGTGAGCAGGTATGTGTTAGATTCGATGGCTGAGAGAAGATATTGCAACCTCTAAAGCCCATTACAAGTGTTAATGTGAAGTCTTACTCTCAACATTCAATATTTTGCTGGAGAGGAGGATTTTCTAGAAGTTTAAGTGCCTGTACTTCTCATGCTTCTACCTCACGTGCATCCACATCACAAGGTCAGACTTCTGGTCCTGATTCACAGTCACATTTATTGTAAAGGATGTTAGATAACATCAATTATACTGCGAAAAAAGTATTAAACTTAGAGAATTTTGTAGATCATATGCATGGATATATGAGAAGAAATAGTGATTATGAGGAGAAATTCCATTCATCTTTGGAAAACCTTATGAGAGGTGACAAAAGTGTAGTTTTCCCTTCATATCCATGATATCCTTCATATGAGCCTACTTCCTTTTGGGATAGCAATGATAGTGATGATGGTGAGGAGGACGAGGATTAAAGTGAGTACTTTAGTTTAGTTATTATTATTATTATTCTAGTGAACTTTATGTGGTACAATTATATTGTATTGTTGTTTTGTTTGAGTTGTACTTGTTCAGACTGCTACTTTTGTTTATGTTTAGTTTTGTTAGACACTGTTGTAATGTATTTATGTTATTGTGAGTAGTTATATTTTATTTTTGTGGTACTAATTGTTATAACTGTGTTGTCTAGCGTATTTTGTTAGTCTGTGTTGAACTTAATCTTGAATTTTAGGAAGGTTTAGAATATTACTAACTTTCACTTAAGAACTTCATGTTTAATTTTAAATTTACTAGCAGGTATTTTTTTTATGTGGCAGTTATGAATTTATGTTAGTGTGTTTGTTTGTTTTTATGTTATCCTCCATTGCATAGAATTCTAATGAATCTCTATATGCTAAAGTTAAATTAAAATTTGATTATTTAAATTTTTACTCCTATTTTTAATTTTTGAATTTGTATATTTAGGATGTAAAAAATCTTGTAAGTATGTTAATTTTAGTTTTCATTCCTGCACTTTATAAATATGATGCTAAAATGTTTTATCTTATTAAAAATTTACTTTTGGGGGGGGGGATGAAAAATTTGCTAAAACTTAAAGTTTATTTGTTCTCAAATGTACTAAAAGTAAATTTGATTTTGATTTAAAAAAAATAATTATGTATATGAAGTTATATTAGAGAAGTATAGAAATGAGTAAGAGAACTTAGTTAAAACCTATAGTAATGAAGAAAAAGTTAAAGTTAATAATTTTTTATTGTAGAAATAATAAATAGTGTGTAACTATCTTTAGCTGGAGAAATTATATTTTTCAAAAATTTAAAAGGGTTAGACTCTTACTTTCAATGTTTAAATTTCTTTTATTAAAAATAATTTTCAAAACTATTACTATATTTTTAAGTAAAACATTTATATCACAACTTTGCTTTAGGAAAGGGAGAGTGGAATTCAAAATCATTAAGGGCCTATCCAGATATAGTAATCCTCACTTAAAAAAAAAGAGAGAAAATGAAAGTATAAAAAGGGAGGAGAAGCTTGAGGATCACTGCCTAATCAAAAATTGGTTCCACATCTAATCTTTTTAAAGTATAAGACTTGAGAAACGCTTATGCTTAAGTATATAATATAGTAAGTATAGTTATTCTTAACAAAATTTTTATGTGGAGAAGATCAAATGCCTAAACTCTATATTTGGAAAATTTATAATATATCTGAACTAGATAGAAACTTAAATTTTTAGACTTCTTTACCATAAAAATTTTTAAACTCTAAGTTGGTCTAATGTTTTTTTTTAAATTGGACTGCTATATTTCTACATCAAAATTTTAGAATCTCCTAAAGAAACTCATTTACATAATCTACTTATTTTGGTTTTGAAAGATTGGAGTGTCATTTGAGAACAAGTAACATTATAATTTTTGGGGATTTTGATACATCGAAAATATATAGTCTTAATGTACACATTTTTATACCTATTTTTGAGATATTGTGCTTTAATGGAAGGTATTTCTGTGTTTTTCTTTTAGGAACAATCAAATAGATATAAAATTGTGAAAGAACTGAAAAAGTATCAAATTTGGAGCAAAAATACAGAAGGTGTGCAAAATAACTATGGCGCCTAAGCGCCCAGAACTAGCTCTTACGCGCCAGTAAAACTGAGAAGGTCGCGCCTATACGCCAAGTACCTCATGTCTAATTGTCAAAAGTAGTTACTCGATGATTCAATAAATTTGGACAAATTTTTAAAGAGGTGCTTGAAGCAACCTTTAGTGAAGATGTGGGAAATAGTTAATGGACATGAGAATACATTCAATTAGTTTTTAAAAGGAGGTAACTCTTGGAAGATCCATTAAATGCGGACATATTTTGAAGAATCACCAAGGCACCTTTTGGAAAACTATAAAAGAAGACTTGGATTGAAGAACTCTCTCTCCCTCTCTCTCTCTCTTCTTCTTTTTGAGAGACTCTTCTACACATGTTGCTGCCCCCTTTTCTTTTATTTTGAGTTGTAGTTTGTATTGTAAGGGAATGAAGAGATTCAAAGGAACTTCAAGAGATTGGTGGAGAGGATTGGAGATAAGTTTTTATCTCTATTATNAATAGTTATTAAAGATTTATAACACCATCTAAGGGTGGTTGACTTAAGCTAGATGTGCATTTCACTTAAAATCAAAAATATCAAAATTCATGCACTAGCGCCTAAGCGTCAAGACCCCGCTCTTAAGCGTTGGATAACCCAAGAAGTAGGTGCCTATGTGCCAAACCAGTTGCGCTTAAGTGTCGATTCACGTAAACCGGTTCGCGAAAGGTTTAAAGTGAGAAATTGAGCTGAAAATCCCCATTTTCACCCTAACTTTGTCTTCTTTCTCTGGTTTTCACTATTTTTTGTGTTAAGGCTTCCTCTAAAGTGAAAATTTCTTAGTGGATTCAAGCCAAACTTGTTAGATTTGATCTTCTTGAGGTAAGAGCTTCACTTCTATGTAAAAATTTTCAATTTTCACGATGTATTTTGAGCACATTATGAATTTGATCAAAAATCACTATTCATGATGAAAATTTGAGAAAAAACTTTGAAAAATACATAGAAATAATATTTTAATCTTATAGAAGTTAAATTTAGTGATTTCAAGTTGAATTTAGGATTTATTATGAATTTTATTTGATTTTTAGAAATTGCCCCAAGAATAAAGAGGAGTAAAGGGAAGGCCAATTTCGATTCGAGCAAGTTTGTTAGCTCAAGAGCACAAGTCAGATATACCAATGCACTGCAGTAGAAGAAACTAATTCCTGAGAGATGTTTTAAAAGTCTAGGTGGAGCAGTGGAAGACTTAATTGTTCGCTGACAGTGGGAAAATTTTTGCTATTTTTTATAATGTGGCTGTGATTTTTATTGTT
>JXCR01034578.1:0-15553 GCA_002079205.1 Phalaenopsis hybrid cultivar | reverse complement strand
GTGACCCTGAACCACCTTGAAGATCTCTTGAAATATTTTGAGTACATTTTTAACTTATCATATCGTTCCATTAATCATCCAAGATTAAGTTGAGGTTGTCCCATTATTGAGGGAAACTTGATGTTTTAATTATCCCAAGGCTAGGACACTCAATCAATCGATATTTCGTTTAAGAGTTAAGTGAGTGGGTGCCCCTAAGTCAAATTTAAGTAAGTAAAGATTTTAGTTTCCACAGTTGAAATTGGGCTTGTAGTGTTTAAAAATGTTAATCACTAATCATATTATCTTTTAAATCCAATCAATTAAGTTTAGACATAGAGCCTAGGTCACTACTAATGCCCTTAACAATCATAATGGGGAAAATTGGTGGTGGTTAAACTTTTGGTTTAAGTGAAATATATCCTTATTGAAAGATTACATCATCATCAATTTTAGGCTTAAGATAAGTAAATTATCATCTTCCTAGCTCAAGCACATCACTTAGGAATCATTTGATCTTAATTGACTTCCAAGTCATGAAGATTAGGGAAATTGTGATTTTGTGGAAATTGTGAAAAGGTGATAAGTGAGTTTCTACCTTTTGATCCCTTCATGTTTCAATCATCCAAACATATTTATTAGGGCAAAAGTTACCCATTTTCCCTTGGTTAACACTAAATTTTGATTAAGACACCAAAGTCTAAAATTACTGCACTGCCCTTGGGGTCTTCTATTTCATAATTCATTAAACACCACTCAAATGATTTTGAGAATTTAAAGTGTCCTACCTATGGTGTAATTAAAACATTAGAGGAAAATAACATGGGTTTTCAAGATTTAAGTTAATTTAAATAATTATTTAAATCTAGAAAAAAAATATTTTCCAAATTTGATTTATTTAATTATCTAAAACAAAGTTTTATTCATGAGAAAATCGTTAGACGTCCTTTTAGGTCAGAGAAATACTTAGGCAAAGTTCCATGATTTCTTTGAATTAAATTGTATTATTATTATTTAATTATTAACAAATTTCAATGAATTAATTAAATGGAAAATAATGTTTTAATTACAAAAATTATTTTTATATTTTTATTAGAGTTCTCTGAGTTTAGAAAACTCAGAGAATCAAATTTTGTATTTTTGTATTTTTAATTTATTTATTATAATTATTTTAATGAGAAAATAAGGAAAATTCATTTTTAAGTCTTTAAAATTTTATTTCTAACTAAGAAAAATTAGGAAAAATATCCTTATGAGTTCTAAGTGATCAAGAAACAACTAGGCATATTTTGAAATATTTTTGTATTTTTGGAATTTTTAACTATTTTAAATTATTTTAAATTCAAAATAAAGCTAAAAAATCAAGTATTTTATCAAAAATAACTTTTATTTTTCCTAAGTACTCCTAATCACAAGGAACTCAGAAAACCACTTCTCATAATTTTTCTAATTGTATTTAATTTAATAGAATTATTTTTGTACAAAAATATAAGGTTTCTTAGAAAATCAACTTTAGAGCTCAAACATAGTCAAATAATTTTCAACTTTTTACAGTGAGTAAATATGATTTTTATGAAAAATTTGGAATTGATTTTGTTAATTTTTAACTTGTATTTAATTTACATAAATTAAACAAAATATATGCATTTAATTAATCATAGAAATGTACAAAGTGATTCAAATCATCCTGTAATTTTTCTTAAGCTTCTCTAACCATGAGAAACCTACTAAAATTATTCCCATAATTTTTCAGATGATATTTTAATTTATATAACTAAAATAAAGCAAAGTAGTCATCCTAGCTTAAAAATTAAGGTTAGAAGCACAGAAATGCTCTCTGACCTTAAAAAAATCAGAGAACATCCCCTCTGTCATAAGGAATAAACCCTAAAAATTTCAAGCTAGACGAAGATCTTAAGGTTTTAGTCTTGAGTAGATGAAGGTTTGGAAACAAACCCCATGCGATTTGGTTGAGTCTAGACGAAGATCTTAAGGTTTTAGTGTGAACGGTTCTCAAGTTAGGTCATTTGGGGACGATAACAGGGAGTCGTCTGATCGCGCGTTTATTTGATGGACAGAGGAGATCAAGCCGGACCAACTCTTGGTGCGAAAAGGTGAGCCACGTGGCAGTTGAGGTGGATGGTGACGTTAAATGGTGGAGTGCCATGTGTGAGTTCGGAGCCACCGTTTGATGAGTTAGCGCCACATGTTTAAGTACAAAAATATGGATTATTTGAATTAAATTAAATGCCTGAACTTCAAAAATCCATCTTTCTATAGAAAAATCATAAAATACTCTATTTCTCAGGAAACAGAGGAAAATAATGTGGAATAAAAGTAAAAATTGTTTGTTGGCTTCCTGATTTTTAATGAATAAATACTCTCTGGAGTATTTTAATTCATTATGATCAAGCATTGCTTAAATTTTGAGCTAAACTACTGGCTCTCATCGGCTTAGGTTTCTGGAAGTATTCATTATCTTGGATGGCCTCTATGAGCTTGGTCATTGAAATTCTTAGGGTGGTCATTTTAAGTGGTTCTTGCAGCGCGGGCAATCGTTCTCCATGATAAGTCGATCGTTGATAGGTGTATTAAGATCATCTATCTCAATTGTCACCCTCAGTGTTTCCTTGGCTTTCGCGATGTGGTCGATGATTTTCATAACGAGGTCATGTGGAAGGGAGAGGATCATCTTTCTTACTCTAATCGTCGTCTACTAGCGCTCTCTTCTGAGGCTAAGTATCAGTGTTTGCTTTTCAGGCCTCTTCCAGATCGTTAAGAACGTATTCCTCCATGGAAATGTGTTAGCTGGCCATTTCCAGTAGCATGGCCATTGATTTTGGCACACATAAGCCCAGAGTAAACTTGAAATGCACACTTTTTTTACTCCTTATGTTAGGGCAATCTACGTGATGAGGGTTTATAGGCTCTGAATCTCCATCATTTATTGTTGGAACCTTCTGATGTATGAACGACGGGTCTCTCTCTCTTTTAGTTTGACTTGTAAGAGATCTTGGGGCTTCCTCCGCAACATTTACGCTCTCACAAAGTGGGCCACGATTAACCTTTTGAATTCAAGGAAAGAGGGAACAACTCCTACCGAGACGACATTGGTAATTTTCAATATTTTGACGACTAACTCAAATGCGGCTATATGATTAGTTCGGCCGTTGAGGCCCTTTGTACGAATCAAGAATAGGAGTTTTGAACTTTTCTGGGGGTTTTGTCTCGGAGATTGCAGTCATAAAACACTTTTAATGGTGAAAGGATGTGGTTCGCATAGTGTGGTGTTTTATCACCGAGGTCGATTCAGTGTTATACTAGCAATGAGAATCATCTCCCCTTTCTTCTATCGGCTAGGACTTCCAATCGTTGGGTATCAATCCATCTCGTGTGTCATTTGTCACTTGTCCATTCCGACAATTAGGTGCTTGACAGCTATAATCTTCAGGAATATGGCTCCCCCTAGCTAAAGCTTCTTGAAACACACCTATCGTTTATTCCCTCATTTCCATTAACTACTACCACACAATTTCCCTTATGTTATCCACATCTACTGGTCGGTTCCATGCTTCTTGAACAGTTGTTTTGTTGTTGTGATTTGCTCTTTTTGTAGGTTGCGTGATTTCCACGCTCACTGCACCTATAAGGATGTTGAATTCAAAAATGTTCAGAAATCACACCCAAGAAATGTAGTGTATGAGGAAAGAGTTGTGTGAGGAGAGATGAATAGTAAAGGTAAAAATGTCTAGAATCTTCTCAAGAAATAGTCTCTAATTTATAAGTATAGAAGATATATTTAATATATATTTAACTTGAAATCCCCATCCTATACAAAGAGACATACATACCAAGGTCATTAATACAGTACATTTAGACTAACAAGTAATTACTGACTATTAGCAATGGCCCCTCTTTGTTGATCCCTACTTATTCGTCTGGTGGTGACAAGCCGAACCACACGTAAGTAATATGCAGGCTCCTCAGCTGAGCAGTCTTATGACTTCTTAAATTCTAGATTGTTCATTCGCTGGGTGATTGGACATCACCTGTTCGATTCATCCTGCAGGCATATTTCATTTGACCTCCAAGTCGGTCGGCAAGTCAACTAGGCAAATAACTGAACATAATCTTTGATATTTCCCTTACCTTGGCGTTAATTTTCTTCATAATTAATTATATTCACTGACTTTGGCACATTTTTATCGGGGGCTCACACTATCTATCGTGTACTCTCATTTTGTTTCAAGATTTGTGTTGTTGCCGCAATTCTGTCACACAAATGCCTATTGCATACTGAAGCGATCTCCATGTAAGAAAACATTCACTAATAAATTGAAGACTTTGACAGGCCAGGCTAACAATAAATTCAAATAAAAAAAACATATTTTCTTTATTTGTTTCGGTAGAAAAGCATTACTAGGGAGATGTTTAGCCTCGAGAACATGTGGAGGCCAATAACCGCACTTCGTCATCGTCATCGTCATCGTCATATTTTACTGTACCATTTTTTGTATACAATTATTAAATCTAAAGCAATAATTGACGCCAAAGTAGCTCAACATAACCGCCTACCTATCTGTAAAGATTATGGTAACTACCCTTACAATTGCAATAATAAAAACCCAAATAAATACCCAACTCAAACAAGGTTATGGATGCGCCACCACAACCATTCAGAATGAATGAAAGGCTGAAGCTTCACAATTTTTGTGGGATTAGAATCTACATTATTTGAGTTTGTTGTTCAGGAGGGAAAACCCTGATCAAGAATCTGTGGATCATCTCAAAGCTGGTGAAGGTAATTACAGCGGCTGGAGTCGTCCTAAGAAGGTTGGTGGCGCAACCACAGTAGAAGCCAGGAATGCCTTCACTCTTAAAAACTTTCCTTATGCAGTCCCTCACGCCTGTATATCTCATTTGTGCGTGGAGACCCTGTTCCTGAAGCCTTGAGCGGACCACCTTGAGTGATAAAAGAATAAAGATTGCAGATTAGCTTGAAGTCACGAGTTACAAAATGTAAATTGACATTCAGAGACAGAAGACCCCACCTCATGCGGGTATGTCAAGGTTGACGCAAGTATTTTGGAGACAGAAGAGGCAATGGCAACATCACCAGCACTGAGAGAGTCGGCAGTTGCATCATCTGGTCGCACAAGTCAAAGCAAAGAGGCATTGTGAAAATAGTCCTAAGCATCATATTTCTGTTGATTTAAGACTAATATACTACCTTTCTTGGCTAGGGATATTTTTATTTTTTCATACATTGGAAACTGGATTGCAACATGACTAATCCCAGCCAGTGCTGGAAGAAGACCACTATTTGAACAATATGATAGCACTGAGCAGACTCAATAGCAAGAAAAAACTAGGTGGGGGAAAGAATTCAATGTGAAGTAAATGAAACCTGTACAGCCCACGAATGCCCTCCTCAAGTGCTATCCTCTTTAAAGCACCCGTCGTATTTTGATACGGCGCAAAACCAACTTTTAGTTCTTGAGCCTATAGTGGAGCACTTATATCAATACAAAGTTGACTGATGAAGTAACAATACTATTTTCAACTATAATAGAAAGGTGAAACGGAATCACCTGGCCTCATAATTTCTAGGTTAATTTAAACTTTTATCAAATGTTGGAAGCAAAATATGAATATAAACAAAATTATAAGAATTCGTCAAGCTAGAATGAAAACTCTAAAATTAATTAAATGTTAATGTTCTATACATGTATTTAGTGAACATATACGCAGTATATTTTCTTTCTTTAACTAACTAGAAGGTACCAAAATTGCATAACATTTGATAGAGCTTGGTCTAATTGAAATCAAGACAGATGAAAAAAACAGAATGAAAATGAAAGCACAATATATACTCCAAGAACAATATACAGATTCACCAAATTTATGGCGACAACCTATTACTGCGGTTACAGATTTCACTATGATCAAGTGTTTTCAAAGCACTATGTATAATGCATCGCCAAAAGATTTATTTTTGCTTCAACATTCAGATCATAAAGCGAAACAAAGAATTATTAATTAAAGCATTCAAAACAAATATTACATATATACCGATATTATGTGCATGCAATAGTCATTTAATTAGCCAAAGAAAAACCAAATAAGGTAATACATTTAAAGAAATATAATGCATATTTAATAACACAAGCTATCTTAAAGCAAAAAAAATCGAATATATAAATGATGTGACAATAATATATAGGAATAAAAAAGTTTAGTGAGATTGAGTGCCAGCCAAAAAATGACAAACGGCGTGAAGCAAGTGAAAGTTTAAAAAGGCATCAAGTATTGTCAAAAAGAAGCTTCTGACCAAAGAGCTACAATTGCTAAGAAAAAAAACCACAGAGAAGAGTATAAAAAAGTGGCATGTGAGAGCATAAAGAGAATTGCCAAAAAGTGACTAGTACCAAATAGAGAGAATAGAGAACCAATAGGCAACTCGATAATTATGAAAAAAAAATTAGAAGAATGTATGAGCATAGTTATTACAGAAAACGCTGAATCAAACCATAAAACATAAAGCAAGAAACAATGCTACAATGCACACAACAGAACGGTGTGATGTGTGCTTTATTGTGAGCTTACGCTTAATCCCTAAAACACACATAAAATAGCATTTCCATAATAATGAATTCACAACACTATACTCTCAGAAGCTACAATATAAAAAAAGATAATCTTAGTGAAATCATTCACAAAAATTGAATCCTTTCAATGCCATGGCCATAGTAAGAGCAATTTAACAAGAATGCATGGAAGCATGAAGCTTGGACAGTATCATATACGCTGCATAATATTCTAGTTCACCACATCCAATGTAACTAAAAGTTTCATTCGCCTATTATATTAAACAAGAATTATTGGCATTGTGTACTACAACTGTTCATACATGAAATTACATGAGAAATTAAATTCTTCGTAACAGGCCCCAATCCACGAAAAGAAATAGAAATATATCATACTTGAAATCTCGTCTTCACAACCCACAATGGGTTGGTTACCATTGTTGTTGCAACTCCGGCACCAGCTGCAGCTGCCATATTGCCAGCCACAGTAAGTTGTTTGCACCCATCTGCAATGAAGGATTCTTATCATAAACTAGCAAAGAATACACTACAACACAGACTCTAAGGTTCATTTGATTTCCACGAGTTAGAAAATGTCATCGAAAAAAAGTGAACTAAATTTATTTGGTCATTAGTTTGGATGCAGTTAGAAATTAACATAGATTTTATACTCCACAAATGCCTCCAAATTCCTCATTTGCGATGGTTTCACTTTATACTGAATATAATTGAAGACAAAAAAAATTTTTTAAACATGTTTTCAATCTACAAGCAACCAAATGAGCCCTCAGACAAAAACACTAAGAAACTAGTTAATAGACAAACAAACCATTTGAACAAAGCAACCTTTTGAGCTGATCATAGACGGTAAAGTAAACCTGGAAAAAGAAGAACAAATAAATTTGTTTCTCGAAATAATCCTCAGTAACTGAAAAATCAGGTAAAAAAGATACACTAGTAAAAATAAAGTAAATATGAAAGCCTACACTTTATAAAGTTCAGAAGCAAAGATTAGGATTGCAATTTGAGAATTTCCAAATCAGAAGAATATAAATAAAATTGATGCTTACTAAAGCTCAAATGGGGGATTTTTCCTTCAAAATAAAATAAAATTTCAAAACAAAATAAATTAATCACTGCATTCATCAAAGCATCATTAGAATAGTTCACCCTTTTCTAAAATTTATAATTTAGTGTTATTACGCAAAACATATGGCATGATCATGTTCATAAGCAAATGCACATAAAAAAGGACTCTATCAATCTTCCATAATTTGTCCGATCAGTTTCATAAGAGTTCTCCCAAAAGACTTCTTTATCTGCTATAGTTATGTAGCAATACAAAACACGATCGCAAACAACGGAATGTTTCATAAGTAGGAGATGTGTTGGAAAATAGGCAAAACATGTTTCAAACACGAGCAGAGAAAAACAAATAAAAAGACAATTTCAACAAAAAACAGAAGAAATTTACACAAGTTAACCGAATTGATGAACTGCATCTTGTTCTCTCTGCTACAAGTTCATTATAGTTTTTTTTTTTTTTTAAAGGAAATTTCATTATATTTTGACTATGGAGAAGATACAACCTGATTTTTCTTGATAGAGCATCACCACAATGCACCTTTTATAAAGAAAAATTAGAGCAGCCAAAAAGTAAAGAAAACTCTCAAAAATACCTTTAAAAATCTCTACGAAATATGCTTAATGAAATAATAAAAAAATAATGAATATCATTCAAGAGCATCCTGCTCTCATTCTAACCACCACAATAACGCTGCCACGACGTTTAATCTGTAACTAAGTTTCCATAGCACTTTCCCTACACAGATCAAAAATTAAACACCAGAATTTAACAAAGTGAGCCACCAATAGCAAAAGGATCACTTAGAATATGATTAAAAATTTACCGATGCAGCTGTCTGGTAAAAGATTTAGAGTAAGATTTAATAAGGATTTAAGCCGAGATTGCTTAAAAACAGATTCCCGCCCATTTTGGTGTAAATCTCGAATTTATTAACTCCTCCCGGCCCATGGATTTAGTAAATCTGAAAGGCACAAAGAGAATGACAATGATTCGCGATAAATATGGGGTTTACTAAATAATGTAGTTCACGGATTTAATGTGATTAAAGGGAAAAATGAAACAACTCTCGCACAAAGAGCAGCAAGAGGGAAGACAGGGTTTACTGTCAGTCGCCAAATTGGAAAAGAGATATTTGATTTAATATAATATATATATAGTTTGAAAGTAATAGTTCAATTTTGAAAATACAAGACCGATCCGATCTCATATAGACGATAGTTTAAATAAGCGAGCACAGCACCGCAAGTGATTCATCATTCCCGAGGAATAGACATATTACTCACTAGTGAGACTCGATTAGATAAACTAAAAAATTTATGACATCCAGTTAAGTCCGCGAAAAACCACTTTTTATGTTGACTGATGAGTTCTTCTATCAAATATGAAAGATTAGATAGGGTTTAATTTAAGTTGGGTTCTTAAAGTTTACTATAAGGGCAAGCCCCTATAGTTAATTACATCTTAGATAATCGAAGTCATCTAAGAAAATTTTTGATTTATATCAAGAAATATTGTCTTCAAGAATTTCAAAGGACAGGACTTTTCAAAGATCGGACCAAGGAGTGTCAAATGGAAAAGACTCAAATTTGGAACAATTATTATGAAATCCAAAAGAAGAAAAATTAGTGGTTGTCATGGATCCTGAGGAGAACCTCAATGGCTTCCCAAACTATCCTACGATTTGGCTTCAGCTTCAAGAAAAACTATCAAGTATTTCATCTTCCCAATTTTATTTAATTGGGCTTACATTTGTGTGAGAATATCTCACAAATAGCCTGGAAAATATAAGGATTTAGGTCGTGGCGAACGACAATCTAAGAGTTCTTAAATTGCACAACATGACTGTCCAAATGCTTAAAAAAATAGTTGAGGATTTATGTCGTACTAGGCGGACAACCTCAAAGTCTTATGACTTATTCTTTAATTCTAGGGAAAGATGTGTCGTTGTAGATTCTCATGGTGTGTAGATCCTCATGCTGTTGCAGATTGCTGCCAACAGAGTTAGCTCAAGGCTCCTCAACGAAGTAGCAGTCCTAAAGTCTTAGATTTAAAGGTCTAAATGACAAGTTTAAATTCAAGCATGGGGTGTTAAAGTTGATTAGAGCGACACCGGCTAGAATCTCACGGTTCCCTCGTTCTAGTATCACTATTTCCTTTTGAACTTACTTAGCTCAAACAAATTTTTACACTTATTTAAACCGGGGAGATCTCGTTAGCAACTGTGGGTTAGCTCCTCCGAGGGACTCCCGTAAATTCAAAATTACATTTTAAATTTTAATGACATTTCAAAAGATTTATGATTACCTTTGAAATAATTTATTTTAGATTTTTTAAAATGTTGATTATTTTTTAAAATGATTTTGGTTTTTTACAAGTAAAGTGCACAACCAAGCAATTATAATATTTTACAACAAAAATAGATTGCAAAAAGAAAAATGACAGAAATTAAATAACACTATAAAAGTGTACCTGTCATCTTCTCGGCATTTCCACTGAAACGTTAGTTTTTGCAAGAGTTATAGAATTTTGCAGAAAAATTAAATAAATTGCAAGAGTAGATGAAGGTGTAGTTTCTGAACCCTCAAACCATGACTCAGTGAATCCCGAAAGATCTTAGTGGATGATTTTCTAGAACAAAATACAGCAAGTTCAATTTGTCCTTCAAAATATCAAAGAGATTCTAAAGTGTTCGGGAAAATACCCGGAACAACTTTTGAAATCCCTTGAAACATTTCGAGTTCATTTTGAACTTATTATATTTATTTAATAATCATCCCAGGGTCGGATTGAAACTATCCCATTACTCAGTGAATCTTGACATTTTAATTATTCCAAGAGTGGGGCACTCAATTAATCAGTTGATATCTTAAAAGTTATATGGGTGGATACCCCTGGGGCAAGTTTAAGTCATTAAAGATTGTGTCGAGCACAAAAGTTGGGTCTGTAGTGTTTAGAGGTGTTGATTATCAATCATGTTATCTTTTCTAGACCTCGTTAAACAATTTTGGATTAAGTCTAGCTCGCTACCAAGCCCTTAACAATTTCAGTGGGTAAATTTGCAATTATTAGAATTTTAATTTAAGTGATACATATTCTTATTAAAAGATCATATCATATCCAATTGTGGGCTTAAAATAAGTTAATTATCATCTTCCTAATATAAGTCCATTACTTTAGAATCATTTAAGTTTAATTAACTTCCAAATCCTAATAATTTAGGAAATTTCAATCTTACCCTTATCATGAAAAGGAGGCTAATTGGTTTCTACCTTTTATCCCATTATGTTCCAAAGATCCATAAGAATTCATTAAGATCAAAATTACTCATTTTTCCCTTAGTTAATCCTAAATTTTGATTAAGACACTAAAATCTAAAATTACCATTTTGCCCCTGGGACTCCCACTTCATAACTTATCAAATAAACTCAAGTGACTCACAAAATAAGCTCAAAGAAAACTAAAAGAAGACAGAGAAATTTTGAAGGAAATAACAAGTGAAATAATAAAAAAAGCCGAAGTGGACTATAAGCAATCAGGTTTGAGTGGGCTCAGATTTAGGTATTCTTGAGGAACTTTGAAGGCAGTCATCGGTCACCCGTATGTATAGAGTCCGACATTCAACTAGAAGTGTTTCCTACAATACCGACTTAGGAGGGTATTTCTTATCCAAATACCGGTAATTGACAAGTGGACAATCAAATTATATTACTTAGAATTTATGTTTTCCTATGCATATAGATTTCACGCATATAAGAAAAAATAGTATCAATTTTTTTTAATCAGAATACTTTTTGCAAATAGCGTATCTGTTCTTATCATTATGCTTTATAAAATATGATTGTCCACAAGTCGATCATGCGGTCGGGCTAAGACCGCCAACAACCTAAGAATGCAAGGGTGCCCTGCTAGTCTGGTGTTGGTGAATAATATTGTCATCCTACATTTCACCGGGTCCCAAGATTGGATACCGATATCGTTGGATGGAATATTATTCCACTCTATCACCAAATGCCTTTATTATCAAGGCCCTACCCCAAAATGAACCGTCCAACTTATAGCCTTACTTGACAGTTCATATATAGTCAGGGCTATATATATGAACTTATGTTTAGGACATAAGCACCTAAATCAAACCGATAATCAAGGAATAAAAGAAGAAAAACATGGGGGGAGAGAGAGGAGGGATCAATCCACCTGAAATGGTGAAGAAGTAAAAGATGGATTGACCCTCAAAACCGTATCTAAAATGATCGACGAAAAGTCTCAAAAATGCGGCCCAGCGATCCACGAATCAACCCAAAAGGTTATCATTTCCTCCAATTTCACAAACGAATCAACCCAAAAGGTATCCTTTCTAAACTGCATCTTAAACAAATCAAAACAACAAGGGGACCGAACTAATGAGACAACTACATACATAGCCCCACAACACTTATGCATTTATACACCCAAGCCTAAACCCAAATGTTGCATTCACGTCATCCAATCTTTCATATAGTATCAAAAATGTCACCGTTAAAACCTCAAAACTGCATACCAAAAGAAGCCCAAAAAAAGTAAAATGAACTCCCAACTAACGTAAAGCAACTCACACAATTTCAGATTTTGCATAGAGCCAACTTCGTCAAAGTTTCAGAACTCCTGCGAATAAAACAATCAAATTAAGGTTTCCAAAAAATTAAACTCATCAAAATTTCCAGAATTCTCGCACAAATAACAAATGTAAACCTTTTCCAAAGCCTAAAGAGAGACGCTTCCAATTTTAAACTTATAAGCAATTTTTGATATTCCATATGCAATTTCCAACAATTCCGTATGTTTCACATCATGAAATTGAAAGAGAACATATTTCCAAATAATTTTATAACTTCCATGCTCCAAATTTTAAGTCCACACTTTGAGTATATATATATATACATATATATATGTATATGAAAAGCTCAAGCTTCCAAATCCCCATGGATCAAGAACCCAAAAGAAATTTCAAGCTCTTATTTTCTTCCAATAAATACTAAAGTCATCAGTCAACATTATCTCTAAAAGTGCTCGAGCAACAATTTATATAAAGAGATATCTAAATGGCCTTGAATGGCACGTGTGTTAAAAAAAATAGAAGTTTGGGTGTTAAATATGTAAATGTATAAGAACTCCGTGGTATGTATGTAAATCCTCTTAAATATCGTTTCTCCTTTAAATTTAAATAAACCCACAAGACGATCTTCTCTTCCTTCATTATTTTCTCAGCTTTGCCAAAATCTATTGCCTTTATTCCTAACTCAAATGATACAGCCACTACAGAAGCTATGTGGGAAAGGCAACACCGACCCACAAAATTCCCGATCACAGCAAGCAAATCAGCCCAAAGAACCGGGCAACTTAAAGTCTCCTAAGACGTCAAGCAATTGGATCTCAGAAAGGGCACTCGGGAGTCTTCAAAACAACGAGGACATTCAAATCATCTTAAAATCAGCAGGTATACCGAATAGAAACAACAGGAAACAAATCCAAATCTGACAAAAGAAAGCACCGGTATGTGTCTCAAGTAGGGCAGCGAGAGGAACACACCCCAAACCAACAAATGTCCCCTCCCCCGAATCTTTCAACGAAGGGAGTGCTAAAACACCCACCAAACAGATGATTAATCAAGTCCAAAAACAATACCATAACAATGTCTTAATGCTTCCAAAGTAGTATATAAAGCAGCTCTACAACAACTCTACAACAACCTTTCATGTGTAAACACAAAGAGGTATATATGCAGGAATTAAAATTTCAGAAATGTATTAGCTATGTAAATATACCCTAAACAAGTATAAATAAAAAGACTACATGCTTGCTATGTGAAGACACAAGAATTGGGTGGTATGTACGTAAATTTCCATTTTTTGTTTTATGTGCAATGCAAACATCCAACAATTAGGTGGCATGAATGTAAAGGGACAAATTTGAGTGCTAGGGATGGAAACACACATAGAATAGTGAGACGTGAATGCAAGTTTCCCATGCAAACAAAGATTATTTTTTAGCTTCCCCTCCTGTTTTCGAAATAGCAAAGAGGTGAGGAAATAAAGGATCAGCCTCCACATAGAATAACATTGCTCAATACTCCATTGCAAATAGGTCAGTCATAATTGATGCCAATCAACAAGAGGACTCAAGCAAAATTAAGTCTAATCACCAAAGAAAACAAATCACTATAATCAATTCAAAAAAAGAACTATACGATCCTGCAGCACTTTTGACAGTTTTAAGTCATAAATAAAACCTTTACAGCATTGCAATGAATAGCAAATTATTCCCTAAACTAATCCAAACTAAAATCTGCTACCCAAAGGCATCTGAGACTAAGAGGAACGAACTTCCTGTAAAACTCAAACAGAGTAGAGCAAGGTAGATTTAAGGTTTATTTCTCAAAGACATCTGTGGATTTAAACATGGTGGGTTTGCAAAAAATTCCAAGACTTGCTGCAATTTGTTAAAAAAGACACCCAAAGTTGAACATAAACCCAAATCAAGCTATGACTCGAGTAGCAAATCAAACCCAAAGTACAAGAGAAGCATTTCATATCTCCAAATGCTTGAAGAAAGGAGAAAAAGGATTACCTCTTGATGCAGATCCAAAGAAAACTCAAGAACGAGCCTAAGAAAAAAATCAGCAGCACTTCCCCTCTCCTTAAAATTTCGGCCAACCTAAAATCCTCCCCAAGGTGGGGATTTTATAGCCAGAGGAGGAGGAGAGCTTACCGTCACCTTACCGGTGGTGAGGCGAAGACAAAAAAGAAAGTCGCAGCAAGGGCGACATAGGAGAAGCTTTAGCAGGGAGCGAAGGCATTGGGAAGGAGGTTCTCGGACAGAGGATGTCAAGCCAGGAGTCAACTCTCCGTCAAGTGAGGAAGAGGGAGAGGGAGTTCGGGCTGAGAGAGGGAGACCGGCTGGGGCCTGCGACCGGGAAGAAGAGGGAGTTCGGTTGGATTCGGCTTGGGTCGCGAATGGGAGGAAGGAGCGGACGGGGCATGAGTTAGGTTAAGGGAATTTAGGCATTTTGCTTTTTTTATTTTTTATTTATTCATCTTTTAAATAGTTTATTTAAAATTCGCTGATTCGGACAAAATTTGGCCCCTCACGAAACAATATCGAAATGGATGTCCTTCCTAGGTTAAATCATTGTTCCAAACGCCAGGTGCGGTCTGTTACGTCATCCGAACATCGTCGAAGGTTGAGTCAAAAACGCGTTAAATTCAATTTCCGTCAAAATTTTGCTCGAAATCAATCGTTTCAAAATTTATTTAAGCTTTCTACAAATAACGAAGCGGACGATGTGAATTTTGGTATTTTAAAGTGTCGACTATCTGAATTACTAAGTTTGTGTGTGCGAATGTGAAAATTGTGCAAAAGGCAATCCTAAGGCTTAAAGGTCCTACAGGGACTCCTTTTGAGTTACCTCATGTTAGATTCAACCTTCTAAGTACTAGAGGTCAAGAACCACATGCGGAACTTCAAAAGAGTATAGAAGCAGTTTGAATCTCTTAAATGAGGTGGATCCCATTTCTAAGACTCTAAGATAGTCAAAGAGAGAATTTTAAGGCTAGACCCTAAACCTTAAGAAGAAAACTAGACCTCACTAAAAATTAGATCAACATTTACCTTTGCTACATCTCCCTTCTTTTGTCGATGCTTTCGGGTAACTGCTAGAAGAAGAGGTAGAATGACAAAATATCCAGAGGTCTTCTTCGTCTAACACCGCAATTCTCTTGTTGCCTTACAAATTAGCACCAGCCGACAAAGGTTCACGAAGCAAAGGGAGAGGGGAAAGGGGAAGGGGAAGGGAGCGGGAGGTTTTACAATTTATTGTAAGAATACTATTAAAATGAAGTTTTTTTAATTTAGTTGAATTTTAATT
>JXCR01034560.1:9668-29016 GCA_002079205.1 Phalaenopsis hybrid cultivar | reverse complement strand
TAAGAAATTTAAACTAATTAAAACTACCCATTTAAAAAATTTAAATCTCAATCAAACCCTAATCCAAATTAGCCTAAAGCCCAATGACTATGGTCTAAGGTCAAATCCTAGTACTTCATGATCCTAAAACTCACCCATGACATAATAATTGAATAACAAAATGAGAATTAATAAAACCTAAGTACTAGCACTAAAGGCAAACCTAATAATATTAAAAAGCAAAGCTTAAGATGTGTCATCTTGGACAAACCAACCTAAAGCAAACTCAAAGAAAGTCATGGAATACTAATACTAAGCTCAGCCACCAAGCCAAAGCTATCTTCAGTCAGCTCTAAGTCTTGTCATGCCACCTCCATAGCCAATGAAGCTTCACCATGCTCAATACATCAAAAATAGAGAGGCTTAGTTACTTTTTCTCATAATACTTTCTTCTCCTTACTCAAGCTCTTATGAGCTCACAGAGGATCTCCAAGCATTTTCAAGCTCCACAATGGCCTCACATTGTCATAATATGCTCAAAGCTAAGAGCCTCCCATGCACATCAAGCTCCTCATTCCTTCACCAAAACCTTGAACCTTTGCCACAAAAAATCTCCCCACATAACAAATGTTGGCCTCACTTTTCTTGAGGTCTAGTCTTTTTTCCTTAGAAGCCTAAGATCTAGTCATAGGACTTTCATGTTGACTATCCTGGAGGACTAGTCATGAAACCCTCCCTCTTTAGAAATTATAAACACATTTCTTTAATTTTTTTTGAGTCCCACATATTTGGTTCTAACCTCTAGCACTTAGTAGGATGGAACCAACATGAGGGAGCTCAAGTAGAGTCCCCATAAGATTGTTTGGCCTTAAGGTTAGCCCTGGGTGGTGTTATCTTAGTCAGTCTCTCACACACACACTTGAATCCCTCACTTTCACTCATAACCTAAAATTCTAAACCAAGCATGCTTAGTCTGATTCCCTACTCTTTGGAGACTCATGTGGATGGTCTCCCAAACCCTTAGCCTTGGCTAGGATGACTAGGACCAACACATGGAGGATCTAAAATAGAGGATTTCCTTGGTCTCATGGCACCATATGGGTAATTTTGTGATTAGCCTCCTCATTGAACCTCAATTTTGGTCAAGTACCCAATTTTGACCCTTTGCACCCAAACTTTTCCATAATTACCCAAATGCCCCTAAAACCCTAATTTTCCCAAAATTGCCCAGATTCCCAAATACTTTCCAAAATTTATCTCAAATCATATTAAACTATCCAAATTGCACAAAACATCCCTAAATATCAAAATTCCCAAATTACCGTTAAATTTACCAAAATTACCAAAATACCCCTCATGCCCCAAAATTTCCAAATTCACTCCAAATGTCACAATAATCAATTCTAACCACCCATTGGGCCCAATTTGACCGAATTAACCAATTTTGACCAAAATCCCAATGTTGCCCCTGAAGGCCCAAATTCATCTTAATTTCCTCCAAATTCACTACAATTTCACCCAATTTCAAACCCAAATTGAATATCAATATGTCTAATCCCAATCTATACCAATTTGGAGCCCAATCGAACCATCATACAAACCCTAATTTTAATTTTGGGCCAAAATCCCTAATTTAACCATACCTTCAAATTCCACTAAATTAAACCCCATAACCAATCCAATTTCACCAATTTTGAATCCTAAACACATCAGAACACTCATCTAGACCAATTTCAACCTCAATTGGCCTACACCATAACCCAATCCAATTTAAGTCTAAACCCCCAATGTTGACCAAAAATCCACATTTCACCCAATTATACTCCATAACCTCTCAATTTTTGCCCATTTGACTTCTCAGTCACTCATTACAATATTCGACACCAAATTAAAACTTCAATTGACCTAAATCCAAACTCTAGCCAAGCCCAAACCCAAGTCCAAGCCAAATCCCATGATTATGTATCCAAACCCTAAACTCACTTCAAGTCATTTGGTATAGCCCAACCTTGGGCACCACAGCCACATTTTGGACCCTAAGAGCTAGCCTAGTTCCACCTAGCCCACCTTAGTGGTGTCATGGACCAAAAGTCCTTTGATTTGGAGGATCTATTCCAATTTTTGGCTAAATGACAAGATTAAACCCCCAATCTGATCATAATTAAATCTTCTTCTGGCTTCCTTGCACCACCTAGCAGCCACCAGCTCAGTCCTGGTCGGCCTGCCTAGTGGCTGGAAAACACGATGCCCAAGAGGTCCTAAATGGCTCAAACACAAAATAGGGACTCCTTAACCTGGCTCACTCCTATTGGCCAATTGCGCCATTTATCCTTCAACATAAGCGTCCTCTCTGCCACCTTGGCTTTCCCTGATGTCAGTTATGACTCCCTCTATAAATTGAGCAACCCTCATGGCCAAGTGGAGAGATCATCCAATTCTTTTTAGAGACTCTGTCGAAATCCTTCTAGAGCTTCTCCAAACCTTCCTGAGCTCAATACCACTCTCCTCAACCATTCATAAACACTATCCTGTTGGAATTTTGATCTTAAAATCTAGGGCAGTTTTCTGTCATTTCATAAACCCCCATAAAACTCCAAGTTAACTTGCTCCTGAGCTTCACCAGAGCATAAGGAGAAGTTGCCCACTAAAATCTCCATCCTTTGAGCCCTCTGCACCAGACTTTGACCAAGGGTTCACCACCCTCCGATTGAACTCTTACCTAGACCCCATACCAGAGGAAGGTGATGCTTTGAACTATTGAGGTTGAGTTGGCTGCCGCATGGATAAGTAGATAATTAGGGCCTTTTTTATTTAATTAAACACTAAAATTTTTAAAAGTCATAACTTGGTGTAGAAAAATTATAAAAATAAAACAAAAATGCCCTATTTTTTAGTGAATAGAAGAGAAAATTATGAACAAAAAAAATTTCTTTGTCATGTATTCTATTTTTAATTAATTAAATACTCCATAGCATGCTTTAAATCTATTTAACTAAATATTAATTATCATAACTTAAAATTTGGAGGGTTTATTTCACATATGATTAGGAGTCAGAGAACACCCCTAACTATACAAGCACCAATTTTCAAAGTTAAATCACCATTTTGATTAAAATAATTAAATAAATTAAAATAGAAATCAAAAAAATATGGGACTTATTTTGGTAGGTTGACTATGGTCAGAGGACCCTGGGACAAATATTAAATGAGTTTGAGTAATTCAATGCATTTTGTTATGTAAATAAGTCCTTGAAACCCATAAAAATTTAAATAAATAAAATATAATATAAAAAATCATAAAAATTGATTCATGGTGAAGATAATGATACTTTTATGTCTCTGTAAAAATTTGAAATCAATTTTAAATGTATTTTATATCAAAACTTATTTTTTCAAGTAAAATGAGATTTTTGCACTAAAATAATTATAATAAATAAAATATAATTAAGAAAATTGTTAAGGAGTGATCCTTGTGACTAGGGGCACTCAAGAAAAATAAAATTGGTGTTCATATAAATAGTTTATTTTAAAGCTAATTTTTAATTTAAAAAATATTTAAAATAATTAAAAATCACAAAAATATGAAAATACACTGAAATGACACAAATTGCTCCCTGATCAATTGGAACCACTTAAAACATTTTTCCTAAATTTTTAAATAAATTTATGTATTTTTTAATGCTTAAAATGTATTTTCCCTAATATTTTACTAAAATAATAATAATAAATAAAATAAAAATAAAAAAACTATATATAAAATAAACTCTCTAAGTTCTTTAAAGTCAAAGAGATCATTAAAAAATATAAAATTGATTTTTCAAAGTAAATTGTATTTTCTATTTAATTAACCATCAAAATAAGCAAATAATTATAATAATTAAAATATAATTCAAAAAATCATGAAATTTGGTCCACATGGTCCACTGACATAGTTGAACCTTCAATAATTTTATTAAAGATAAAAACTTTACTTTGATTAACTAAGAGAATTAACATTGAAAATCCTTATTTTTGAGTAAAAATAATTACAAAAGTTAAATAAAAATTAGAAAATTATAATTTCACCTTTGATATTTTAGTTGACCCATGACTGGGGTACCATAAAAATTTCAAAGCCATTTGAGTTGAATTTAATGATTTATCAAGTGTAAAGCCCTACGGGCAAAATGGTAATTATGGGATTTTGATGCCCTAATTAAACTTTACATTAAATCAAAGGGTAAATGGGTAGTATTGATCATAATAAAATTCTTTTGGATGATATAAACATAAGGTTCAAGAGGTAGAAATCAACTTGTTACTTTTCTATAACAAGGGTAAAAATGTAATTTTCCTAAATTATTGTGATTAGAGGTTAACCTAATTGGATGATCCTAAGGTAGTGGGATTGAGCTAGGAAGATAATAACTTACATATTTGAAGCCCCTTAATTGGTGATTAGATGATAAATATGATCTTTTAATAGGAATGAAGTACCTCTATATCAACATTTTTATTATTGCAAATTTTCCCCAAAAATTGGATTTAAGGGCTTAGTAGTGAGCAAGGATTCAGAAGGATTCGAAAAGAGGAAAAGAATTAATCATAAAAACCCTTAAACACTACAAGCCCAACTTTAATTGTAGGTTCATGATCCTTGATGACTTGAACTTGCCCTTAAGGGAACCCACTTACATAACTCTTAATTAAAACATCAAGTGAAAGTTTGAGTACCACTCTCATGGGATAATTAAAATATTAAGATTCATTGATCACATGGTAGATTAATTCATTGAATCTAATTTTAACTGTGGATGGTTAATTTAACAACATAATAAGTTCAAATGAACTCGAAATGGTTCAAAGGGTGTTTTAAAGGTCGTTTAGGGTTATGGCCCGAACACTTTTATGATCTTTGGGATATTTTGAAGTACAAACTAAACATATTATTCTTTGTTCAAGAAAATCATCCATTAAAACTTCTATGGATCTACCAAGTTACATCTCGTGACCCAATATTTCACCCAAATTAATAGAAATGCCCTACACTACTTATCATATTTTAATTGTCACAATGCTAATAGATTTAAGTATTCTCTAAGTTATTTACATCCTCATGGGCAACTAAGGATATTTTTTTGCTACATATGGATCATCGCGCTTGTGTAATTGATCCCAATATTTTGTATATGTAAGGATTTATGAAGTTGACACCACTACTTGAAGATTTTAATCCCCGGTAATGGCACCAAAAACATGATCCCAAACTTGATCCCAAATAAAGTAAGATATCAATTAATTTTGTAAGGATTCTACGCAAGAATATGTATCGTTATCAAGTACTATAGGGCTTTATGATTGAGCCCCGAATATCGATCCCACGGAGATTGAGGTTAATCACAACAGCTTTCAAGAGAAGTTCTAGTTTAGAATAACATGCCCTAGCTTGGAAGGTTGATAAAGTTTTGGTTTTGATTATATTCTACAATTATCACAAAAATTCTACTTTTACTCCTAAACTAAAATACTTAGTGAAAACCAGAAAGTGGGGTTTAATATATTAAAAGTACTCTTCCTCATGCAATGAAATTAGTGACATGCATAAAATTAAAACAAGTTGCGAGAGAGATTATGACAAATATGAGCAATTATATTCTTTACCCTTACTAGAGATGCTATAAAGAACATTGGTTAATCTAAAGTCTGAATAGTGCTGAAGACTGACTGTGCGGGGAAGATACTATCTCTCACTCTAGAGTTCCCTCTTATCCCTCCACCTGGAAACTAACATCTTGCATCAAAACCTAAAACAATAGACCTAATCAGGGGGCTTTAGTCTGTCACTCTAAAGTCGTCTAATTCTACACCCATTAAATATTATTTCCTTATTTATTTGCACTCAATCATATGGACTACATTCTTATCCATACAATCTCATGTGATTCTACCAAAGTTGATTGAGACAATACCATCCCGGATCTTACATGTTCTCACAAAAGTTTTTAACATGCAAATTGATCAAGTTTACATGTAAATAAAGAACAAAGTAAAATCATCACATATATTCCACTCTACACAATTCTATATATTACACATGCATACTAATTCATTACAAGAAGAAAAAGTAAAGAAAACTACTCACTACACATGAATAAACAACAAGAATTTTTCATTGCACAAGCCTTTGAAACCATACAAACAAACTACTAAATTCAAATCAAAATACAATGAGCATACTTATCTCTGATGGAAATCAAACTCTCCTTGTATAGCAAAATCAATCTCCTTACAATCCTCTCCAAGAACAAAGTGAAAAGAAAAGAAGAAATCTCTCACTCTCTCCCTTTCTCTCTCACCTTGCCGCCTCACTTGGGGCTCACGCCCAAGCCTTCTTCTTCTTCTCTAAGTCTTCTCCATTTCTAATTAACTCCAAATTCCAAGAGATATTCAGGAGAGTTTTTAAAACATTTCCAAGCCTTATTTATAGTTTCCCAAGAGTTTCTTAAGTGACTCTTTAAAACTGTCCAGATTCAATGAATCTTCCAAATAGTGCTTGAAGTGCCTCTAAAAAACTCCTTCTAACCACCACAAATCCTTCTAGAAACTCCATTTTATCAATTACAATGAATTCCCTAGGAGTTTCTCGAAACACCGCTTCAAAAACCATCCAAATCCGACGTATATTGAAGAAGTTATGCTAAAAAACCGTCATCGGCGCCTAAGCGTCGATTCTGGGGCGCTTAAGCTCCCCCCTCTCTATCTGGTGCAGCCTAAGCGCAATTTTTGGTGCTTGAGCACCGAGAATAGGTACTTAAGTGTCTAGTTTTGGTTATCATTGCTCCGGTGTGCCCGATTCAACCCGATTTGCTCTGGTTTGCTCCATTTTGGTCCATTTATGTTCCTTTTGCTTCAATCACTCCAAATTCTTCAATTTGATGTATCTACAACCAAAAACACAAGAAAACATACCTTTAAAGTGCAATATTATCATATAATATAGCATAAAAAATAGTACATTTTTAGGCGTATCAAAATCACCTAAACTTAAACATTACTTGTCCTCAAGTAATACTACACTTTTAAAATAATTTATGTAGATTAAAGTTAATGGGTCATCCTTTAGAATTGCTAAAATTTTGTTCTAAAAATGTGATAGTTCAAATTAGAAGAACTTCTAGTGAATCAGACTAGCCCAGGGTCTAAAATATTTATCATCAAACTTGGAAATTTTTTTTCCTATCTAGTTCAAAAATATATGCAGATTTTTCAAACTTCGAATCCTATGAACTTCACTTTCTTGCTTAAGAACTCTCCTAAAAATAATTTTTACTAATATAAGTATAAAAAGAAAGCTTAGGATTTTTCTAAGTTCTTTACTCTAGAAAGGCTCAAGTGAAATTATTTTTTGATTAGGACCTCTCCTCAAGCTCCTCCTCACTTTATTCTTCTTTTTTTCTTTTTTTTTTTTGCATTTTATTTTTCTTTTTCAGAATCTTTTGGATCCATTATTATTATTTTTTCTTTTTTTTTAATATGAGGATTACTATATTTGGAGAATTCCTTAAATAAATTTGAATTCCACTATCCTCCTCTAAAGTTAAAACTTATTACTTTCCTTCACTTGAAAAGATGTATATATTTTTTAAAATAATTTCTAAGAGAGCCTTAAATCTTCAAAAATAAAAATTCTAAGAATCCTTAATTTTTCAAAAAAATACATTGTTTCCTACTAAAGATAGTTATTCATTCTCCCAAGCTCTACAATGAATATCTTTAACTCTAGGTTCACCATTTTCACTAAAAATATCTACTAAGTTTTTCTACTCCATTTCTATACTTAAAATTCTAACATCCTTAAGATGAATCCACATAACAATAATCAATAGAAATAAAATACAAATTTATTTGTAATACATTTGAAAACAAGTAAGGCTTAAATTTAAAACATTTTTCTTTTTCCCCCAAACTTAAGCTCAAATGTGTAACAATGAAGTACAAAAGTATGCGGCATGGAAAGATTACTTTTACAACTTACTACACATCCTAAAAAAATATAAAAAAGTAACACATGGTAGAATATTGCAGTAGAAAGTAAATCTAGCCTAAACATGCTTGACATAACACTATAAAGGAATTTTAAATAGTTGAACAGGTACAAATTGAAGATTAAACTGGAACACATTTTAAACTTTATAAAGGAATTTTTGAATGCTAACAAGTTCAAAATATTGAGATAAGTTTTGTCATCTCCCTTGACACATTCAACTTGACTCACAAACATAGACACACAAACTCCAATACATAGACTCACAGATTCATACACAAACAACAACTGAGGTTAATTTGATCTACCTTGTACTCACATTTCCCCTCCTTACTTTCAATTTCTAATGGAAGAAACTACACTAATAATGTTGGTGTATTATAAAAATTTTTATGGTTATCATCCATGGACCAGAATTCCCTCATATGTTGCTAATTTTAGGGTTACTCTAAGTCTAAGGTATACACACTCTGGTAAATAAAAGTAGTGCAGTTCATCCATATGTTATTTACTAAGTAAGTTCATGACCTTAATCAGTGAAGACAAAGTCAGATAAAGGAAGTAATAGAGTTAAAATAGAGTGGTCCAAGTCCAAACTCTACATGCTTCAAGGTAATGCACAGCTCCGGTTAAGAATTAAGTCGTAATAGACTCGTCAATCTGCTACTACCATAAATCATATATAAATCTAGTCATGACGAAGGAATTACCTCACAACATTAATCTAATCCACTCTTACATATCAAATATGGATTAAAGTCTAACATCTTATCAATATCCAATCCAACATAACAACAATCACACTAAATAGATAACAAAGATAACCATGGGTTAGCTCCCACGAAGTGCTTTGTCTAACATCGACGACTCAATGTATCCAATGTTTACTCTGGTTGCCCCAGCATCAGAATCTCATTCATTTTTTTTTGTATACCATGGAATATACCATTTAATTGATTTTGAATAACTCTTTCTTAGGAGATCTTTTACTGATTTCATCATTCAATTCAGGTTTTTCTTGTGATTGAGTCGAATCTGAAGATATAAAGATTGGTGGTGTTGATGAATTCCTTAGATAGGCAGGCTTTAAAATTGTATGGGGTACATTCATCTGCAGTTCATGAGATTTTTCAATAGATAGAATTAAAAGTTTATTATTTTCAGTAACGTCCATCATTTTGAACCTCTCCTAAACATACATACAATCTTCTTTAAACAATGTTTTTAACTCATCATGAAAGTCCATTTTGATCTCATCTGTTAACTTACTCTCAAATCTTTCTTGGAAATGGTCTTCACTTAGATAATCAGTTTCATCAATCCTAAAACAATCATCATCTTTTCTCTCAGCTGGATATTTTATATCCTTTAAAACTTCAAAAGTGGCTTCATGATTATTAATATTCATAGTCAACTTTCCATTTTGCACATCTATCATAGATTGTCCAGTAACAAGGAAAGGTATCCCAAAAATAATTAGATTTTCTTTATCTTCCTCCATATCTAATACAATAAAGTACACATGAAAGATAAATTTATCCACTTTAACAAGCACATCTTCTATAACCCCTTTGGAATAAATGGTAGATCATCAGTTAATTGAAGGGTTACATTAGTGGGAGAAATATCGGCTAAACCTAAACTTTTAAATATTGATAGAGGCATCACATTAATGCTCGATCCTAAACTGCATAAAGCTTTTCCACATAATCTTTCTCCACATACACAGAGAATTGTTAAGTTAGAAGGATCTTTGAGTTTCTTAGGAAGCATTTTCTGAAATATAGCACTGCACTCCTCACTCAGTACAACTGTCTCATAATCCTCAAACTTTCTTTACTTATTTAATATGTCCTTCATAAACTTTGCATAACTTGGCAACTACTCCAAAGCTTCAGCGAAAGGAATATTTATCGTTAACTTGTTAAGTAATTCCATGAATTTTGAAAATTGTTTATCTAACTCATATTGTCTAAGTCTTTAAGGAAATGAAGATGGCGGTCTTTCTAAATAGATTTTAGTTGGAGTATTAAATTTTCCAAATCCTTAGAAACATGTTCTTCAGGTCTTTTAGTTTCCTTTACTTTTCTCACAACTTCTTTATCTTTTCTAACCACATCCTCTATCTCTCTTCCACTTCTTAATTAGACAGTGTATATTTGTCCATCATAGTTCTCTTTAGGGTTGATCTCATTGTTGTTAGGAAGTGTTCCTTGGGGTGTATTGCTAAGTGAATTAACAATTTATCCAAGTTGATTCTCTATGTTTCTAATCACAGCATTTTGACTTTGCAACTGGTTTACCATTTGCAATACCACTTCTTCTATAGACATATTATCCTCAAATTGTTGATCATTATTAGAGTTTAGTGAATATGAAGGTCTATATTTTGTGTTCCTCTGATTATTCTAGCTTCCATTAAGACTTGTATGATTATTTTCCCATTGTTAGTTTCCATCATCAGTAATATGATAACAGTTATCATTAGGATGGTTCTTCCAACCTGAGTTACAAAAGTTAGAATACGAGTTGTTTATGGTATTTAAACTCTCATCTGATAAGTTAGAATCAATCATATGCCCTAATGAACTTTTCTCACTTACTGGAGTAAAGTGAGGCCAGTTCATTCCAAATTGGTTCAACTTCCTTGATATTGTAGAACCCTGAGATGCAAGAATTGCAATTGCATCTGTATCACTGACTACATTTTTAGGATTTACCCTTACAGAGGGCCATTGAAATTCATTTGTAGCCATTTCTTTAATTAACGCATATGCTTCATTAAATAGTTTTGACATTAATGATCAACTAGCAGTAGAGTCAATTGTAGACCTAAGGGATCCTACTAACCCATTGTAAAATGTTTGAATGATTAACCAATCGGGCAAAGCATGGTGTGGACACTTTCTAAGGAGTTCCTTAAATATTTCCCAAACTTCGTATATTGATTCCCCTTCATACTGACATAATGAGATAATATTGTTTCTAAGTTTAGTAGTGCTTGAAGGTGGAAAATATTTAGTTAAGAATTTCTGAGTTAACTCCTCCCAATTTTTAATAGAACCAGGTGCTAATGAGTATAACCACAATTTAGTGTTATCCCTTAGTGAGAAAGGAAAAAGCCTTAGTCTAACAACATTGTCGAACATGCCATTATAATGAAATGTAGCACAAAGTTCTAAAAAACTTGATAAGTGTAAATACGGATCCTCTGAAGGAGTTCCCCCAAGCTAGTTGTTCTGCACCAGTTGGATAACAGTTGGATTTAGTTCAAATGAGTTAGCTTCTGCGATAGGGGTTTGTATACTTGAGTGAATTTCATCTATCGTAGAATTTACAAACTCCCTCAATGGTTTATGATGATTTTCCAAGTTATTTTTTTGAATTTTTTTCATTTCCATTTCTAGTTTTTCAAGTCCTTCATGTTTTTTTTTGTTTTTTTTTCTTATTTTCTAACTTAGGAACATAAGGTACAAGTCTTACAGATCCTTTGTTTCTCATATGCAACACAACAAACAATGCATCAAAAATTAAATAAATAAAATAAAATATATATTCAACACTACAAAATATTTTCACAAACACCTTATTTTTCTCACAAACAGATTTTTCACACCACTTTTTCATACAAAAGACACTTTTCACACAAAAATAATTTTTATAAGAATATAGTTTCCCAAGTCTAAGCTTAATTACTTCAACTAAAATTCTCCTAAAAGTCAAGATCAAATGTTGCGATCCTTGGCAACGGCACCAAAAACTTGAACCCGATATTTGGTATATGTAAGGATTTATGAAGTTGACACCACTACTTGAAGCTTTTAATCTCCGGTAATGGCACCAAAAACTTGATCCCAAACTTGATCCCAAGTAAAGTAAGATTTCAATTATTTTTGTAGGGATTCTACGAAAGTATACGTATTATTATCAAGTAATATAGGGCTTTCTGATTGAGCCCAGAATATCAATCCAATGGAGATAGAGGTTAATCACAGCAGCCTTCATGAGAAGTTCTAGTTTAGAATAACACGCCCTACCTTGGAAGGTTGATAAAGTTTTGGTTTTGATTATATCATACAATTATCACTACAATTCTACTTCTACTCCTAAACTAAAATACTTAGTGAAAATCTGAAAGTGGGTTTAATTATATTAAAATTACTCTTCCTCATGCAATGAAATTAGTGACATGCGTAAAGTAAAACAAGAAGCGAGAGAGATTGTGACATATAGGGGCAATTATATTTTTTACCCTTACTAGAGATGCTATAAAGAAAATTGATTAATTTAACATTTGAATAGTTCTGAAGATGGGCTAGGTAGGGAAGATACTAGCTCTCACTCTAGAGTTCCCACTTATCCCTCCAACTGGAGGCTAACATCTCGCATTAAAACCTAAAACAATAAACCAAATTAGGAAACTTTAGAGTGTCACTCTAATGTCCTCTAATTCTACACTCATTATAGATTATTTCCTTATTTATTTGCACTCAGCCATATGGACTACATTCTCATCCATACAATCTCATGTGATTCTACCACAGTTTATTGAGGCAATACCATCCCGAATCTTACATGTTCTCACAACAGATTTTAACATGCAAGTTGATCAAGTTTACATGTAAATGAAGAAAAAAGTAAAATCATCACAATATATTCTCACTCTACTCAATTTTATATACTACACATGCATACTAATTCATGACAAGAAGAAAGAGTAAAGAAAACTACTCACTACACATGGAGAAACAACAATAACTTTTCATTTCACAAGTTTTTGAAACCATAAAAACAAGTACTAAATTCAAATCAAAATACAATGAAAATACTTATCTTTGATGGAAATCCAACTCTCTTTGTATAGCAAAAGAAATCTCCTTACAATCCTCTCCAAGAACAAAGTAAAAAGAAAAAAGAAATCTCTCACTCTCTCTCTTTCTCTCTGACCTTGCCGCCCCACTTGGGTCTCATGCCCATGCCTTCTTCTTCTTATCTAAGTCTTCTTCTCCTTTTCTAATTAATTCCAAAGTTCAAAAGATATCCAAGAGAGTTTTTAAAAATATTTTCAAGCCTTATTTATAGTTTCCCAAGAGTTTCTTAAGTGTCTCTTCAAAACTGTCCAGATTCAATGAATCTCCAAATAGTGCTTGAAGATCCTCTTAAAAACTCCTTATAACCACCCCAAATCCTTATATATACTCCATTTTCTCAATTCCAATGAATTTCTCAAGCGATGCACCAAACACCGCTTCAAAAATCGTCCAAATCAGACGTTTATTGAAGAAGTTATGCTAAAAACCGTCCCAGGCGGCTAAGCGTCAATTATGGGGCGCTTAAGCGCCCCCCTCTCTCTGGTGGTGCCTAAGCGCCATTTTTGGTGCTTAAGCACTGGTCACAGGTACTCAAGTGTCTGGTTTTGGTCACCATAGCTCCGGTGTGCCCGATTCGACCCGATTTGCTCCGGTTTGCTCCGTTTTGGTCCATTTATGTTCCTTTTGCTCCAATCACTTCAAATTCTTTAATTTGATGTATCTACAACCAAAAATAGAAGAAAACATACCTTTAAAGTGCAATATCATCATAAAATATAACATAAAAAATAGTACATTTTTAGGCGTATCAGTAAGGCAGAGGTCTTGGCGGCTAGAGCGATGACAATAATGCTAATGTGTGCTAAAATGAGGGATACAAATTAGAATTTTAAAATAGTTTCTCCTACCCCAAGGAACTTCAACTAAAGGAGTAGATAAGGAGTGATGAAACTATTCTATGACTATTGATGAGATGACTGCCACTGATACTCTTAGATTGCTTGTAGTCCTATCTCGATCAAAGTAATTAACTTATACACTACACTACTTTGCAAAGTATTTACAAAAAGTGAAGTTTCTTTTGCTTATTAAATTAAATTCTACATGCATAAAAATTAATTCAAAAATGAAAATTTGTAGAGGTTCACAGTTAATCACTCGGATCGAGGTTAGAACTGCCCTTTGTAGATTATCAGGTGGTAGCTTTTACTTAAGGTTGAGAAGCACACAGTCCAGCTCTGAGCCCCTATCTTTACCAATGTCTTACACTTAGTTCTGATCTTTCATATGTGACTATGGGTTTTGTTTTACTTGCTCATATTTTAATATGATTCATAACCCTTTTTTTGTTGGATGCTCTTATTTACTTTCTGATAATTTATTTAAATTTTCTGCACATATATATTATGCTTTATGATGCTAACCATGCAGCGGTAGCAGAGGTAGTAGTTGATTTTTCCCTTACTGCCCTTTTACCTTTACTTCTTTAATCACAAGACCTTCAAGATAGAGAGCACTAGCCGGTTTATCTAAGGTGGATCACTATAAAACCCAAATGTATACCTGATAATTAATTGGATTAATAATGATTGAAAGAGAAACATTAAAAAAAATTTATCACCCGGTGCAATCACATCAACGAGGAGCTTGGAGTTAACTCTGTGGGCAGCATGATAAGAATGTACAGAAGAACAACTTTAAGAGAGCAAGTGAATCTACAACAACAACTTTCCTTAGAATTAAATAACAAGCCATAATACTTTGAGGTAGCTCATCTAGTACGACATAAATGCTCATATTATCTTTAGGCCTTTGCATATTCATGTTATGCAATTTAAGCCCTAACTCGCTTTAGGCTTCGAGAATGTGTCATGCAATTGCAAGCCCTAAATAATAATAATTAACAGAATGAAAGATATAATAATATCTTCTCAAAATTGTAGCCAACCCATAGGATAGCTCAGGAAGTCACCGAGGTTTTTCTCAGTATCCGTGGCATCCTCTAGATTTCTCCCTTTGGATTCTAAAAAAAACTGTTCTCATTTGATCTTTCTCACTTGACACTCCTTTGTCTGACCTTGATAACCCTAAACATTGGAATTCTTAAAGACATTATTTTCTAATGTAAAATGAGAGTTTTCTTAAGTGACCTTGGTCATTTACGATGTAATTAACTATAGGGGCTCACCCTTTAAGGAAACATTAGAACCTAGCTTAATATAAACCCTATCTAAATGTTTATATCAGATAGGGGAATTTGTCTATCAATATAAAAGTTTCCCAGACTAAAAGGAATGTCATAATTTTTTTTAGTTTAATTAATCGAGTCTTACTATCAAGTAATGTGTCTATTCCTCGGGATAGGTACGTTATAAGTGGTGTTGTACTCATACTTTTAAACTATTGCATATATGTGATCGGTTCGGCCTCGTATCCAAAAATTAAAAATATTACTATATATATATATAATTAAAATCTCCTCATTCCCATGTTGGTGACCAACACCAGAGTGGCCTAGCCTTACTATTTTCAAACCATCTTTTCCCTTCCTCAACCCTAGTTTAACTCACCAAATCTAGGGCTTTTCAAGGATTCATCACCAACCCCACCATAACTCTAAATTAACTCTTCCATAAGCTTCACAAAGGACTCAAACCACCCCCTACCAAAACCCTCTGTTCTGCATCCTTTAAACAATCTGATGCGAGTAGATTTAGTGTGTAAATTTTGTAATTATTTTTCAATATTATAAAATACTTACGATAAATATAATAATAAATATGCAATGTAGTCCAAACAAAAACAACTTACATAAAAATTTTTTAACTTTAAAACTCTTTTAAATTGTCAAATCTCCTTTAAAAATAACGCAAGTATATGTATCACTCAAGTAATAAAGGGCTCTAATTGGGTCTTAGATATCAATCCCATATGAAAGTTGGGAATTCATGTAAATAGTTCTTAAGATTATAATGTAAAGTTCTATTTTAAAAATACAAAAAGTAAAGTGCCAAGTCTGAATATTAACTAATAAAGTGAACGTTGAAATTGAAAGACAAAGTTAACTAAACCAGAAACTAAACTTTCAAAAGTAAAATTATGAAAAATAAACAAAATTTTTGTTGATGGAAAGTTCAAATTTAAGAAAGTATCCTTCCCCTTACAATGAGCATATGGATTGTGAAAAAATTAAAATCATTTAAAAATATATATTTAAAAATGGTTTTGTGCCAAATAAGGCAATTCTATTTTTACCCTCTTCTGAGTCCTATAAAGAACATTGACAGATCTAGAGTTTGGTCTCTAATTTTGTAATTAGGCTGGGAGGATACTGACTGCTACTCTAGAGCTCCCACTAATTCCTCTCCTGAGGGCTAACAATCTCGCATTAGTTTTCAATCAACTGGACAAAATTAAGGATTTTAATCTGTCACCTTAAAATCTCTAATTCTGCATCCAAAAAAGTATATTTCCTTAACTATTTGCAATCAATTCCATGGCTGACATACTCTCCCATGAAATCAAATGTGATTCTCCGCATGTTGTAGAAATCATAGCCCTTTCAAAACATATGTTTCTCAACATATTTTAACATTTCAATTGGCCAGATCAAAAAGTAAATGAAGATCAGAGTTCAAATCACCACAAATCATTAACATTTAAAACCATAGAAAACAAAATTACCTTCACAAAACCATCTTTTAATCTAGGGAGAAGGATAAATAAGACTACTCGGAATTCATTAGAATGATACGACAAAACATGGATTTCATATATAAAAATAAGTTTACAAAACAAAAGAACTAAAAGACAACTTTTCTCACAATCATTCTCATGCAAATCCCTAGAAGTTCTCTTCAAACCTTTCTCTCATTACGAGCACTCTCAATTCTCTCTTAGAAGTGTAATGAAGAAGAAATCTCTCACGTTCCTTCTCCTCTTACAACCCTAGAAGAAAATTTCTAATCCCTTGACTTTCTCGCTCTATCTCTTCCTCTTACCTTTCACGCCACTACCCTTTCACGTCACACTAACCTCCTTAAAGTCTTCTTCTTTTATTAAGGCATGCCTCCTTTCAAAAGGAATTCAATTTCCCTCCAAAAGTGAACTCTTTCGATATCAAAAGACATGTCATTTGATCCAAAATACATGCCTTCATAAAAGAACCTTCCAAAGTGTCTAGACACATTGAATTACTCCAAAAGGTGTGTAGAACAAGTTCCCCTTTGAAAATTAACACAAAATTCACCTCGAACCATCTTAATTTTAAAAAGGTCAGCTCTGGTGCATTTGGTGCCAAATCTGGTGCATCATGCGCCAAGGCTCTATCAAACGACACATCATGCGCCAGATGTCCAAAATTCACTATTTTGGCTCCAAATTTTGTCATTTTTGCTACTTTTGCTTCAAATGCTTAAAAATGATATACCTGCAACAAAAACACAAAATGCCCTTCTTTAAATTCCAATATCATCAAAATTAGGCTTAAAATATATATTAAAAACAACATATTATTTTTGTGTATCACCTATCCCTCATTTGTCCTTAGATTTATTTTTGACCCAATTTCAAAAAAAAAATTGAAGCTTGGATGAGGAGCACACCAATGTTGACCTCACTTTTGGTTGAGGTCTAATTTCCTCTTTAGTAGCCTAGAGTATAGCCATAGGACTTTCCTGTTGACTATTCCTAGAGGACAGTAAAGGAACCCTCACCATTAGAAACTTAAAACTCTTCTTTGCTTAATTTAAAGTTTCACATATTGGTCCTAACCTTTAGGATATGTAATGGAATGATTAGCTAACTGAAGAGTTACAGTCGTAGGTGAAATATCTCCTAAGCCCAACCTTCTAAAAATTGATAATGGTAAAAGATTAATACTAGCTCCTAAATCACAAAAAGTTTTTCCATAAAATTGTTCGCAAATTGCATAAGGAATTGTAAAACTTTCACAATCTTTAAGTTTTTCAGGAAGTTTTTTTTGAATTATAGTGTTACACTCTTCACTTAGTGTGATAGTCTCATTATTTACAAACTTCCTTTTCTTATCAAGTATATCCTTCATGACTTCACATAGCTTGGCATTTGTTCCAAAGCTTCAACAAATGGAATGTTTTTTGTTAATTTCCTTAATATTTGTAAAGATTTAGAAAATTTGATTGTCTTTGTTTCGCTGCTTCAATCTTTGAGGAAATGGAGGCAGTGGTCTTTCTACAATAACTTTCATTGGTTTAATAGGACATTATGACTCAAAATGAAAATCTTCACCCGATTTTTCATTTTCCACCAAATCTTTTTCAAGTTCAACTTCCTCTTAAATTTTGTTTTCCAATTCTTTTCTACCTATAAGTTGAATAACCTTAATTTGCTCTTTATTATGATCTTTAGGATTTGCTTCAACATTACTGGGCAATGTTCCTGGAGGTCTATTACTAAGTGCGGTAGCAATACATCCCAATTGATTTTCCATGTTTCTAATTACAACTCCTTAACTTTGTAATTGACTTCCCATTTGCAATATCAATTCTTCCATTGATAACTTTTTCTCCTTACTTTGTAAATTATTAAATCCTAGGGGATAATAAGGTATATAAGTTGGATTTCCTTGATTGTCAGAGTTTTCTAATGGGTTTGTAGTGTTGTTTCCCCCTTACAGATTTACAGCATTAGAGTTATTGTTAGTCCAACTAACATTTGGATGACTCTTCCAACTGGGATTATAATAATTGGCATAAGGATAATTAGAATGATTATTTATTGTAGTTACGGTCTCATAAGAAGATTGAGATTCTATCATTTGTCCCAATGAATTTTCCTCAAGCACAGGTGATGTTTCAGAATAAATCATTCCATTTTGATCTGTCTTCTTTGATATAACAACTATTTATGCAGCTAACATTGATATTGAATTAGAATCATGTATACTAGCTACTCGTTTTTTATTTACCCTTTCAGAGGGCTAATAAAAATTATTAGTAGCCATCTTTTTAATTAATGAATATGCTTCATCTAATGATTTTAACATTAATGATCCACCAGCAACAACGCCAATTATAGATCTAAGAGATCCAACCAAACCATTATAAAAAGTTTCAATTATTAACCAATCTCGCAATGCTTGGTGTGGACACGTTCTAAGGAAATCTTTGAATCTTTCCAAGGCTTCATAAATTGATTCCCCTTCAAACTGGCAAAAATATGTAATATCTTTTTTACGCTTAATAGTTTTTTAAGGTGAGAAATATTTAGATAAGAAATTTTGTGACAAATCTCCCAAAGTTCTGATAAATCCAGGTGCTAACGAGTTTAAACATATCTTAACTTTATCCCTTAACGAAAAAGGAAAAAGTTTAAGTCTGACGACATCATTCGACACTTCATCGTATTTAAATGTAGCACACAATTCTAGAAAACTAGCAAGGTGTAAATAAGGATCTTTAGTTGGTGTTCCCCCAAACTAAATGTTTTGAACCATTTGGATAATAGCAGGTTTAAGTAGGATTAGCATAATCTCTTAAAGGTCTCTGATGATGTA
>JXCR01034543.1:0-11776 GCA_002079205.1 Phalaenopsis hybrid cultivar | reverse complement strand
TATGTATATGTCTTGTCTATATTAGATAAGAATATCTTGCATAACTTTAATAATGATAATTTAAAAAAGCTGGTCCTTATAAAAAATGCTAGTGATTCCAATATATTTGATGAATCATTTTACTCAACTTCTAATAATGATGACCCTATTTAAAATATCAAGTAACACATAGCTTTTGAGATTGATTTGTTGAATCTAGACAGTTCAATAAGAGATACTTTGATATGATCTAAGAATAAGTAGATGTTCCCACAAACACCTTATTTTATGAAATCATTGAAGTAAAACATCTTAGTGGTTGATTTTTATCTCCTCATATGACACCCATAGATAAAAAAAATAAGTTGTTGGTGTAAGAAAATTAATATTCTATTAGGATGATCCTTCACATGATCATCCTACAATAAATCTTGATAAAGTCGATTATAATATTCTTGCACATTTAAGAAAGTTATCAACTAAATTAACAATAGTCTTATCTTGTGTAAGGATATGAGATGGTTTTTAACAATGAGGTGGCTTTGGCACTAATTTTATTTACAATTTTTTTTTTTTTTTGATAATAAATTTGGTTGTCAATATTGCATTATTCAATAAGTACTTGGCCCTAATGGTTTTACTTTCTTATATGTAGATGGTTATGTTATTGGTTTAAGAGAATAGTATAAGGCCATTATTGTTGTGCTATGCTAGAACATTAGTGAGTCCTCAGGCTAGGTTGTCTTCCGAAGAGTTTGCTAAGCAAATTGACATGTTCATGGTCATTTTTGGTTTTGGCAAGTTAGTGAGTTTGATCTAGGTTATTATATTGTGAGATCTTGGCTAGGCAACTCATCTTGGATAAGGACTCTAAGCCATGTATAAATTTGCTCAAGCAATGTAGTATCGACAAATGCATGCAAGCACTGCATTTGAATTTGTCTTTGGTAGATTTTAGATTCATAAGAAAAAAATATTTAATGTGACATTCAATGTCACTATAAAATTTTCTTACATTATTTAATTTTAAATTGAAATTTTAAAAATTTACATATTTTCCTTATTTATGTCTTTAAAATAATAAGATATTCAATTATATTTTATATCAGGATGAGACTTTTTTTCCTGATACTTATTTTTGATATCACATGTCGCATATTATTTTCACTATGAATAAGTTGGTGGATAATAAAAATAAGTCATTAAAATTGAACCGAGAATAAACCACTAAACTTGTACCTCATCCACTAAATCATTATAAAATAGAACTAATTTATTAAGTAAATATAATTAAATTATTCAATAAAAATATTATTCTCTTAGTAATGAGTATTCTTATGAATGCATCATGCTTTAATTATATTATATAATAATAAAAAAATAGTTCTAAAACTTTAAATGCATTAAAATAAATTATAAATTATATAATGAATGATATATATGATAAAGATGTTGTCAATTTGCATAAGAGTATACCCCCATACTAAAATAATTGCTCATTTGTCATAAAGCTTATCAAGATGCAATCCCCTCACCTTATTTCTTACCAATATCGTGCTGAGATTTGATGACTGGTTACTATGTCATCGAACTTCAATGCCCTTGCTCTGCTTCCCGCTCTGTCGCTAATTTGCGGTGTAATTTTCTGCTCTTGTTCTTCTTCCTCGATTTGTTCTCGGATGAATCTTATCATTGTTATTGTTTGATATTTATGCCGAAGTTCTTGCAGAATGCGGGCCGGGGGTTAAAGGTTGGTGATGCGTCAAATTTGGAAGTGCTTCGGTTCGGTAAATGTCGACTGAGAAGGAGTTTCAGGAAAGTGTGTGGATTCAGGGTGATGGCCGCTGGGAATGCTGTCGATTCGACTGGTGGCGAGCAAGTGGAAGGTGGAGTTAGAGTTGGCTTTGCTGCAAAGGCATTAGAATCTGATAGAGTGGTGGGTTCTTTGCGCGGGACGATTAATGATCTGCCTTCCTTTGTTGCTCTGGTGCGGCTCTCCTTTGCTGTTTTTCTAACTTCTTACACTTTTTTTTCTTGACATGAAGCTTTTTCTGCTAAATTGTATGATTGACGCCGCTTAATAAAAGCTCTGAAAAGATTTTCGTTATGAAGGCTTAGATATACTTTATTTTTTAGCATGACAGTGACCCAACGAAGACGTGTGGTGTAGTTTTAACATTTTGAAAAATGTCAACAAATTATAGACAATTGATCCTCCTCATTTGCCGGTTAGTTGAAAAAAACCCTTGCAGTGCTATTAGAACTTCTACCAAATTCTCATATTAATTGATGCTTGTTTATTAAATATTAATATGACATTATTTCTAAATTTTATACACGTAATAGTATTACGATTGCTGTATTGTCAGTATTATTGGTGTCTTAAGAAACCTGATAAGTTCAGTTTCAGTTTTCATGATATTAAAAGGGAAACTTGACTTTATATGTTTCATAATAGTGAACATTTAAAAAAAATGCCTGATATTTATTCTATTGGGAAATATGCATGAAAACTTATTTTGGATCAAATTACCTATATGGACTTCTTGCTGAAGTTTATGGTGAATAAATTTGGTTAGAACTATTTCAAATTTGAAGTAGGTTGAAACAAGGTTCGAACTATGGTGGTGCATTTTTGGAATAAAATTTGAACCTGTTATGGAGCTTCCTTCACACGTCTTATTCTGTGATTCATTTCCTAGTTTGCACATTGCTTTCAGTTGGTCCTGAGATGTTGTCCACTATATCCTTTTCTTCTCCTCACATATTGTTGGTTCTGATATTGCCTTCGCAGTGAGCCTCAGTTATGGAACCTCTTATGACATTTCACTTGTCCCATCAATGAACTCTTGGCAAGCTCCCATCACAAAATTGTGTTTTCCTCGCATGTTGCTAGTTGCCTCAAAGAGCATCCAATGAGTTCCCATCATAAAATCTTCTTGTGCTCAGTGCTGCTGGTTTTGTAGGTGAGCCCACAACAAGCTATTATCACGAAATCTTACATCGGATTTCTATGACGGCATCTACATTAAGCTATGTGGACCTATTGAACAAACCTGGTTGAACCACTTTTATAAATATAAGAGGGATAACTTCATCCAAAACAAATTTTTTGGCATATTTTCCCTAGTAAACAAATGACAGTCATATCTCTCTAATTTTTGCTATTATGGGGCTTATAAAGTTAAATTCTTCATTATAAAATATGGTAAATTATTATTTTTGCTAGATTTTGAAATTGTTTTTTAAACAAAAAAGTAGTATATAAATATCAATATTTGTTAAGACTTTCCATAACTTGTTTGGAACTATTTATTATTTTTTTAGACAATATATTTGATTTGTGGCTTTAGGTGTTTTTATTATTTATTGTTTAAAATAAATCAATATATTTTTAAAATAGTGAACACAGATTTTAGGTGTTGTATATGTTTTTATTTTTTATTTTTTCAAAATGAAAATACTTAGGCCATGATTGACTGCAATCTTTGTTTATAGACTGAATTATGCTCCTTGAGCTGAGCTTCCGTTCTTGATTTTCTTGGTACAAGTTGTGATTTTTAATTTATTTATTAAGAAAGTAATTACTAAAAGCTGGAAATTCAACTTATCTTTTGTTGCATTGAAAGATTTTATAATGATCATGGTTTCCAATACTCTTGTTTTCATGTGTTCATTAATTTGGTATCTTCTGTAGCTCATGACATCATGCTTATGAGTTTTAACGATTTATGGAATAATGTTTCTATTTCACACACTGCTCAGATTTATATGGCTTTATGTGTGCTAGTAAAAATTTGCTAATCTTTCGATTTATTCTTATGTTTTGTATTATCATGTGGAATTTTATAGTAAATGTTCAATTAAGCCTCTGCTTCTTCTTCCTCACGCCATATAAAGCATGTTTCCATGGTTTGCCTCACTTTCACTTAAGAACCCGTTGGCAGTGTTAGGGTAGCAGTTGGAGAGAAAAAATGCTGAAGAGAGGGGTAATAAGGAAAGAGCGCAGAGTGAGGAGGGCATTTTGGTTGTTTCGTATAATGATGTGCTGCTAAAGATTATTGTAGCTGAGACAGATATGGTATAACATCAAATGGAAAAGCCTATTGCAATGAGATGACAATGAGTTTTTGTGGTTATTGATAACAAACATCAATCAAACCTTCAGAACCTTGGTGTGATTTCCCTTTCTAATTCAAATTTAAAGTTTTGTATAGTTTTCTTTTTCTCAGCTAATATTATATGATTTTCTGGTCTTGATATGAAAAGCTGTGCTAATTGGTACGATGTTGTGCAGTATAGTTCACTGTTGCAGGAATTTTAATCTACCATAAGTACCTTTGTGGAAACAATTTATTTGAGTGGGCTGATGAAGTTCTTCATTTATAATAGTTTAATACCTTGTAAGGCATATAGAAATTCAAGAAGAGGTGAAACTCACCTATGTGCATGAAGACATTATATTTCACATAGCCGTTTGTTTTTATGGTAAAATTTTCTCCATTTATCTTCATGTGTACATTCATGCATGTAGACCTGTTCCATGGACCCTCATTTGATTTTTCCTGGCACTGAGACATTACACTTGCATTTATTCTCTTTTTTTTTTGTCTCTTAGCAAATGATACTTTATATTTGGTAACTGGGAAAGGTTTTTTAAATTTGTTTTGTTATTTTACTTAGAAAAACAACTTTTTTTCTATGAAAATTTGGAAAATCTTTGGTCAAAGAGTCGATTTATTTTGTGTCAAGCACTTCTCCGTTTATAATATTTCTTAATGGTTACAATTGGCCATGGAATGGGTGAGGGATTTCATTCATTTTTTTTAAAAGAGAAATCATGCTGGATATATTTTGTGAGCAGTTTTATTTTAGACTTTTATGATTTATATTGCTCAACTTATTCTTGAAGTTAATTTCTCCTGTGATGGGATTTCTGAGTTTTATATTTTAAGATATGCTTCTTACATGCAATTTAAAGCTTATAACAAAATTATTTTATTGCCCATCTAAATTTAATTGATATTCTTGATCGCATTAATCAAAGATTGAGCACTCTTGCCAATTTTTATATGCACATATAAATTCACTGTTATTGTAATGAAGATGTTTCATATATTATTTACTTTTTCATTATTGATATTTGATATCAATTCAACGATACAACAGTTAGGCAGTCTTTATATCTTTGTAAAAAATTTTAAGATTGAATTGTTAATGAAAAGTTTTTTTGTAGAGCCTTCATGATGATGAAAAGTGCATGATTGCTACTAGAGCATGAGATTCTTTACGAAGATTAAATTCATAGTAGTTTTGATGTTGTTGTTTTTTTTTGTTGTAACTTAGTGATCTAATTTTCACATTTGAGTCGTACATCTGAATTTAAAGTTGATTTTTGTGCACAGATGGTGTCAGTATATCTGGAACTATTGTTCCCCAATATCGTGCACTCAAGAATTCTTTCCTTTTTTTCTTGAAGGCAACCTTTTTTGAATACTTTCTACAAACAAACATCATATGTATTGCCCATTTGTGGTTGTCTAATCTCATACTTAGATCCTTCGACAATCTATTGGAAAATGCAAACATCCGTGCAGTAGATAAACTTTTCTATGTGATGCTTCTTTTAGTACATGATTGCTTGCTCTTCATGGCATCCTACTTTAAGTTGGGTTATATTGGTAAATTTATCATGAACATTTTACCATTTGCTTGCAGTTAAGAATTAGGAGTTGAGACTTGACACCACAGCATTGTTGTTGACTTTTGCTTTCTCATGCATATAAAAAAATCCTGGCGTCCTTCACTCCATTGATGCTCATAGAATGGTACAGATTAAACAACCATTTTTCTGGGGTCTGAAGTGAGAACAAGTTTGTTCTACATAAAGTAATATTCCTATGATTTTTAGGTGGCACATATGCTCTATTGTCTTTTAATTCAATTTTTCAATCCTAGATTTTGTTAGCACAGCTCAATGACTTCTATTTTTTTTTGTCCAAAAAGCAATGTCTTCGACAACCACTTTGATGTCTTCAACTTTTTGAAATTCCTTTTGTATTAGTTTCGTCAGTTTGCCAAAAATATGAAATGAAGTAACAATTCTTTGTCACACTTGTAAAAATATATTTCATGGGATAGCCAAAAATATAGGTGATATTGTTTGTTCTTTTGGTAATTTAGATCTTTTGAAAGCCTATTTATTCCTTCATTATTAAATCAAGTTAAGTGGCCAACAATTTTCTATTTGAGCAAAAGTAGAAAGTACGCGAGTCAATAGTGATGTTCTAGTAATTTTCATATTGGAATTCATTGATGGCCATGCACATGTATCAAGAATATTTTGAAGAATAAGTTTAAACGGGCTGGCATTCTCTTGAAATATTTGGCTCACTTTTATGTTCAACTTTATATGCCAAAAAGTTATAATTTTATTCAATCTATTAGCTCCCTCTAGTAATTTCTAGTATCATTCCAATATATGGCATAAATTATATTTGGTACTTTTATCGGGTTCAATAATTTAAAAGTATATTTGACAATTGATATGGGGTATTGGAATCCAGATAAATGAAGTTTATTTATTTAATCTATTGCTTTGAAAAATGACATTTTTAAATGCCTAAGAAGTCAACATCTATGCCTCCTTCTGGTATGGATCATAATTCAATATATAAATATCGTAGAGGCCACATTTGTAGATCAAAGCATCCAATTCGCCATCGTCATCAGTAGCACTACTTTTGTTTTCATTTTAACTCCAATGCTATGTTTGTGATGCTACTCCAAGGAGGTTTTGAAGGCTGAATTGTTGGAGTTGGCATAATGAAATTCAAAATGTATGTTGATGATCCTAACTCAAATTTATTCTATTTGCTTGCATAGGTTGATGGTGGCACTATGTAAGATGGGCCAAGCTCATATCATGATGGTGGATATGCATGTGTTATGAATGATGGTACCCATTAGTCGTCTAGCTTCGTACTAACTTTGGGGATATTTGAGTCAGGTAGCCCACAATATATCTAGTCATTCACTAGATCTATGATGATGGGCTTGCCTCACTGTAATGTGGTGGTGGATCCATGTAAGTGTGGTAACATGGATGCTACTTGAGATGACCAACATATAGTAACTTTGGGATATTGGAGTCAGATATCCCAAGATGTCCCCACTTTGTAGCTATTCACTAGAGCTATGAAGACGGGCTTGGGTCATTGAGAATTAGATGTAGATCCTTGTAAGTGTGGCTGCCATCTTAATCCTTGAAATGATAGGTATTTCTTACTATTAGCACAACTCATACACTCCATCCTTTGCTTACTTTAGCATGTCATCTCTCCTCTCTTCCTTTTGTAGTATTGTATAGTGGAAATCTAAGCACCCCACAAAATGTCACAATGCCGAAATATTTAATTAATCAGTAGCATATGATTAAATAAGGTTTAAAAAAGATTTACTTTTTAGTATTTATTACTTACGCTACAAAAGTTTTCTCGAGTAATTTGCATTGGGTGGATCACCAAGTGTTTGAAATTTGTTCTATGCTAAAAATGGTGACATTAAAAGTAAATCAATGGATCCTATTTTGATCATGTGTGCGTGGTCAGGCATTCACATTTGCAAATGTCAAGTCCTCTGAGTTTTATACCATACTACCTTTCCTTTAGCTTCTACACATCTTAATTACGGTTCCTAGTGTATGTTTTGAAGGTTAGTTCCCCGCTAGAAGTTGAACTGACCTAGAACTTATTAGTCAAATTCCCCTTAACGTGCATTGAGGAAATGAGCGGTAAACATGGCATTGGTGAATATTCTGTCCTTCAAAACATGGCTCAATAAATCTACAAAGATGTTCTACATGTAAGTTGTTTTATGCAAAAACAATGCGGAAGTGTAGAAATTCACACAATAACAATCAAGCACAAAAGATTTATGTGGTTCAGCTTTAAATCGATACACCTACGTCCACGGGGAGGGAGATTCCACTATCATCGAATGGAGAGAGAAAAACGGCATGGGGTTACAATCACTCTTCTCACCATACTCCTCTCATAAGCCCTAAGTTTTTTTTTTATAGAGGAGACTTATAACATATAAAAAAAGAAACAAAAAATGAAATAAATCAAATAAAATAAACCCGTTAGATAAAAGCCATAAATACAACAATCTACACTTTATCTCTTACTTCCAGATAAGTGAGAGATGACCAACTGAGCTCCAACTCCAAATTTGTTGCACTAAGATGGTTGCCTACGTACCCTACGTACCCTCCCTCACAAAAGGATTAAGACTCACATAGTTCTTCAAAATTCCCAATTGGGTAATCGGTCCTGAGCTTGGATGTTCACCAAATTCCTACAGTAGGTGAACTTTTGGACTGGTAGTATCTTCGTGAGCATGCCACCTGATTCTCCTTCGTATTTATCTTCTTCAACAGAACCTTGGCTTTTTCAATTAAGTCCCGAACAAAGTGGGACCTCACATCAATGTGCTTGGTATGAGCATGATGAACTGAATTTGTAGCCAAAAATATCGCACTCTGACTATCACGGAACATTGTCAGTGACTTCTAATCAACTCCCAAGTCATTCAATAGGCCTTGTTGCATCCATATTACTTTCTTCATTGCCTCTGTGACTGTCATGTACTCAGCCTCCATATTAGATAAAACAACAGTAGATTGAAGAGATGACCTCCAACTGATTGGACCTTCTGTCAATGTGAATAAATAATTTATCATAAATTTTCGCCTATACATATCACCATAGTATGAGTCAGTGTAGCCTACACACAAAACCACACTTGATGGCTGCTTCTCAAACACCAAGACTACATCAACGGTACCTTTCAGATACCTTAGAATACACTTCACAACCTACCAATGTCTCCTTCTTGGATTATGCATGAACTTGCTCACAACACCAACTATTTGTGCAATATCTGGTCTAGTACAAACCATGACATATATCAGACTGCCCACTGCTTTAGCATAAGGAATCGATCACATGTCTTTTCTTTCCTGATCATCTTTAGGACACTGCTATGAACTCAATTGAAACTGAGAAGCAATGGGTAGACTCACCGCCTTGCTTGAGTCATCAATCCCAAATTTCTTCAACACCTTCCGAACATAAGCTCCTTGCGAGAGTCACACCTTTCCAACAACCTTATCTCTGAGAAGCTCCATGCCAAGAATTCTGATAGCTTTACCCAACTCCATTTCAAAATGTTTGGACAATTGATTTTTCATCTTATTAATCTCAATCTGACTAAAATATGCAATCAACATATTATCAACATATAAAAGCAAGTAAATGAAATCATCGTTGGCCAACTTCTTGAAAAATGCACAATGATCATACTGACTCCTTATGTACTCTTGTCCCCTCATGAACTGATCAAATTTTTTATATCACTGTCGTGGTGCCTGCTTCAACCCATATAAAGATTTGTCCAGTTTGCAAACCAAGTCTTTTGATACTCCATATCCAGACGGCTGCAACATATAGATCTCTTGCAATTCTCTGTGTAGGAATGCGGTTTTCACATCAAGCTGTTCCAAGATCAGACCGTACTTTGCTACAAGTGCTAAGAAGACATGGATGAGGGATGCTCGACCACTGGGGGGAGAACACTTCACCATAATCAATCCCTTCTTGTTGCACAAAATCTTTGGCCACTATTCTAGCTTTGTACCGCACCTCAATTCCGTGAGCTCTTTCCTTCTTTGCATGCACCCATTTGCACCCGATGGGCTTCCTGCCTGGAGGAAGATTCATTAACGTTCAATTATCATTCTTCCGAATAGACTTCATCTCTTCATTCATTGCCGCTCTCCAAAGATCACAGTATGAGCTCTCCACCGGTTCTTTGTAGTGACGAGGAATTTCTGCTTCTATTGCTGAAAGTGCAAATGTAATGCGATCCCTCAACCAAACTGGATTTGGGACATTCTGGCGCCTGGTCCTACTCTTAGCAATAAATTCTTGACCAGGGATGTTTCACCTCCTCTTGAGAACTATCAAGAAATACTCACTCTTCTTTCATTTTGGTGCTCAACCTCAGCATCTTCTTTCACCTCCTAAGAACTATCAATATTCTAGCACCTGGTCCTGCTCTTAGCAATAAATTCTTGAGTAGGGATATTCTACCTCCTCCTGAGAACTATCAACAGATACTAGCTCTTCTTCCATTTTTGTACTCAACCTCAGCATCTTCTTCCACCTTCTTCTGAGAACTATCAACAAATACCTTCTAAGCTGCAACTAAATCAGATATCTGAGTCGGAGGGGATGAACTCTATGGAACAAATGAAGTTGCATCAATTTCTAACTTCTGCTGCATATCTATGATCCCAGTAAAACTCTTAACTTACTTTGAGTCCTGATTTTTCAACAAGCTTTCCTCTTCGAATACAACATCCCTGCTAATGACATTCGTTCTTCTGACGGATCCTATAACTTGAAGCCCTTAAATCCACGCCTGAAGCCAATAAAGATCATCTTCTTTGCTCGTGGTTCCAGTTTATTATTGCACGTGGTAATAAGCTGGACACCCAAACATTTTCATGTTCTCATAATCCCTAGCAGGATATCCTGACCACATCCCCTTTAGGGTTTTCTTCTGCAGCTTAGAATATGTTTCTCACTAGAATGTGTCTGGCACTAGAATAGGTCCTGCTCTTAGAATACGCCTGTCTATAGAATGTGTCTATCTTTTGCAGCTATTTGACCAAATGGATTATATCCAACCCAACATTGGATAACATATATCGAAATTTCTCCACCAATGTCCAATTTATTTTCTCTGCCACCCTGCTCAGCTGTGGTATTTCTCAAACAGTGAAGTGGTGCTTTATCCCAGTTCTCTGGCACTCTTGCAAGAATGCATCTGAAGTGCATTCGTTTCCATTATCTAATATGATACACCAGATCTTTTTACCAATCTGAGCCTTAGTCTACTTCTTCCATGTTATGAAAATTTGCAGCACCTCGCTTTTGCGCTTCATAGTGTACACTCAAATGTGCCTAAAGTAATCTTCAATAAAGAAATCAAAGTATCTTCGACCGTTGAATGATGTTGTCTTTGTTGAGCCCCAAAATCTCTTTGAACAAACTCTAAAATACCTTTTGTACTGTGAATGTCAGTCCCAAAAGATACTCTTGTCTTCTTGCTAAAAGCAATGCTCACAGAAATCAAGTTTGCAGGTGCTCGCTCTTTTGATCAATCTTTTCTTCACCAAAGCCTGAAATGAAGCTTTCCCCAGCATGAGCTAGCCGTATATGCCACAACATAGTGGCGTCAGAAGAATTATCAGAAACAACTGTCGTTCCAGTCATTGTGCGACTTTTAAGATAGTAAAGATTATGATGACAAACTCTCTTCATAAAAACCATTGCTGCACGACATATCCTCAGAATGCCTACCTCAATAACTACCTTATAGCTCTTGGACTCTAAAGCTCCAATTGACGACAAATTATTCCTATATCTGGAACATTTTTAACATCAGTCAACTCTGCCACAATACCCCGATATATCCTATAAAGATACTCCCTACACCGATAGTACGACAAGTTTGATCATTGCCAATAGTCACTGCATCGCTATCTAACTCTTTTTACGTACAAAACCACCTTTGATGAGGACAAATATTATAGGTAACACCTGTATCCAGGATTCAATATGAATAATCTGTAAACAAACTGTGAGAAGCTGCAGATAATGATACACCCGAATCCGTCTCTTCACATCTTTCCATAATGACATTGGCTTTGGCCTTAGATGCAACTTCC
>JXCR01034537.1:10495-32531 GCA_002079205.1 Phalaenopsis hybrid cultivar | reverse complement strand
GAATGTGATACAAATAAAGTCAACAAGACCCTATACTTTTCATACAATGCTCATTAAAAAAGTTACAATTCTTATGATATATATTGATGATATAATTATTACAGAAAATGACAATAAAGAAAGGTATCACTCAGGCAAGAACTTGAAGAATCTAAAATTATAAAATGGACAAACTTGAATATTTTTGGATATATAAATTATTTGATCATAACAAGAAATTTTTATCTTTCAACAAAAACATACTATAGACCTATTAAGGAAAAAAAAATGGCACCGATAACGAGGAGCCAATTCTCTATGAGGAAAGAAAAATGGCACCTTGTAAACCATGTGAGATTTCAATAAAACCAAGTTAAAAACTAGACAAAGAATAAAAGTGGATATCGACCAATATTAAAAATTTGTTGGGATATATCACATATACGCCCTAACATAGTCCTTGCAGTTAGTCTCATAAATCAGTTTATGCACAAACCAAAAAAATCTTATAGAGTCCTTATGTGCCTTAAATTAAGTTTGAAATGGAAATTCTTTGTAAATAATATGATACTCTACAACTTCAAGGTTATACTGATGCTGACTATTTAGCGTCACCAGTTGATAAGAGATTAATTTCAAGATTCTACACTTGAGGAAATCTTAAAAATAAGGAAGAAAAAAAAATAACTTATCAGTTCAGCATCCAATGTAAAAGCTGAATTCAAAATAATTGCTCAAGGGATTTGTGAAATCCTATAGATTAAAATCATCTTAGAAGATTTGAAGATCAAATGAGTACAACCTATAAAAATATACAATAATCATAAATTTGTCATCAACATTGTTCACAATCCTATACAGAACTATCATGTCAAGCAGGCGGAAATAGATATTTAATTGTATATCTAACCTAGCNAGGAGGGTGGTTTCAAAGGGAGCTTTGCCAAAGGAATCAATGCTGGAGCAATATCACTCAGTGGAAAAGTCCGGTGTTGGAAGTGGCATGTGGAGAGCATTGCCAAGAAAAATGTGACGCTGGACGAAACTGTTAAAGGAGATGGCCACATGGATCTATTTATGATGATGGTTGGGGGTTCAAGGGGAAAAAGAGAGTAATATGTTAGCCATGAAAAGCAAGGGGAGTACTCCAAATAAAAACCTATAACATTTACTTTTTGGAAACATGTTAATCCACTTCAAAAAAATATGCATTGGTGGACACATATTTTAAAGGTTGAGATAATTTTTGGATTTAATAGAATGTTAGATAATGTTATATAACTATTAATTTATAAGTAAAAACCTAAAGTATTACAATACTTAAGCCAAATGAACCACCAATCCAGTAACTTCACCCGGCAGCAAACAGAGAGCAGCAAGGAAGAACAGGCCGTGAAAGAGAAGGAAGAAAAGCTAGAGCTAGAAACTTGCTCGTTAGAAAAGAAACTTGATTTTCATATTTCTTCCAACGAATCAAGTTTAGATTAAGGTTTCTAAAATTAAAATCTTGAATGAAGAGAAAATTTCTTCAGGTAAGAATGTTATTATAAGTTAATTGATTTATTTGTGAGAAAATAATTTAAGCATTATTATATATTGGAAAAAATTAATTTTTTCACTAGGTGATTTTAGAAAGGAGATATACTTTGGGGAAACAGAAATAAGAAAACTCGTTTAGAGGATCTAAAACTTGTTGCAAGATACTCAATTTCCAATATAAGGAGCAAATTATCCTTAGGCCTAATGTTATTAATTCTAAATATTAGACTGAACTACTATATTTATGGGAGTAAATAATTCTTCATATTGAGCATGAGACGATGATATCAGAATTCTACTACATTTTATATGATTTCCTAGTCAAGACAATTGCATGTGTTTATCATATAATGCAACTTTTACAATTGTTTTATTATTCGATTAGTATGTTCAAGTAACCACATAATTTTATCACAGGTTATCATGCTCATGTCTTCAATAGATGTAAATACAAATTGGTAATAACATGTGTATAAAAATGTGAAAATGTTTTAAATGCCTATAACAATGATGCAAAAAATTTAAATAAGCCCAAAAAAAATATTTAATGTGCGATAAATTTGCAGTTTATGATGATTTGCACAGAGAAGAGTAAAAGTTCTTTTAAATTGAGCCTTAATAAAAACCAAACAACATCTCAACAGTCGCTAAATATCAAGACTTAAGAGAATTGTTGTAGATTGAAGAGAAAATTAGAACCACACACCTTTTGTGCAGCCTTACAATATTTAGACTATGAGCTAATAACAAACTTCCAAGAAAAAGACTTGAAAACAGCTAAGAAAGAAACAAGATCAAGAAAATAACAACTAACTCCTAAAATTAAGGAATAAACTTAGACTCAATTAAGCCTAGACTCAATAAGCAGTCCTAAGCAAGTATTTCAAAACTCTTGCTTTAGGAGCTGCGAGCACCAAATTTCTGCCTTAGAAACTTAAACTTGATGATTGGAAGTGACTTTGTAAACAAATCCACCAACTGATCTTCAGATTTGCAGTAAATCAGAGTCACAAATTATTCTTTCTGCACTTCTTTTAGAAAAATAACTTGATGTTGAAATGCTTAGTTTTTCTATGAAACACGGGATTATGCGAAATGGAAATGATAGTTTGGTTGTCAACAAAAATTTCAGTGCTTTCTTCTGCTCCAGATTGAGATCCATTAAAATTTTCCTTAGCATATTGTCATTCTTCCTCTTGGGAGAATCATTATCCAAGTCGTCGGAGAAAGGGGAGCTTAGCAGCTTCCCAGGGAGCAGTTAATTGTAGTTTGATTTAAGAGAGCCCGTCCTCTAAACTATTCTGTCATTGTTCCCTGGTGTGAGAACCGTTGCAGCTGCTTCTGCTGCCTTTCTCCATTGATTTGACTGCATCCTAAGCCTCCTCAGCTAAGCCTCCATCTCTGATTGCACTGCCTCAGCAGCCTCAAGCTGCTCCAAAACCTTTGTTGTCTTGTTATTCTTTTCAACCTCCCCATTGACAACACCTAGTACCATCAGTGCTTCTTGTTCTGCAGCTTTTGCTCTCTCAACATCCAATATAACTGCAGCATAATTCTCCTGATGCTCCGTCTCTCTTGAGCTCTGATTTTAGCTGTTCATTCTCATCCATAATGCTTTGCAGTTGTGTCTCCTTATCCAAGAGGTTTGCTTTCAGTTCTGTGACTTCTGTAGTAGCCTTTATCGTCCTCATCTCCGAATCAAATTGGCTCGCCATTGTCTTATTTATTTCATCTGTCAATTCGCGACATGGCTTGGAGTTCTGTTTCCACACTCAAAAGGCGATCTTTCAACTCTAAAATTTTTACAGTTGTTTTCTGTAAGGTTGACTCTAGTTCTAATTCCCTCAGCCCTGCATCAACTTTCACAGCTCAGTCATCTCAATTGTTGATTGAATCTTCATAGTGCTTTCAATTTGTTCCTCATGCATTGGATTGAGTGAAAAACTCTTCCCTGCCATCTTAACTTCAAACATCTTTTGGCCCGTATCATCCTCTATCACACAGGTCTTCTCCATGAATATCACTTTGAATCCTTTTTCTATTAATTGACTAACACTGTGCAAGTTTTGATCAATATCTGGTACATAGAGAACATCGGTGATCAACTTGGTTCCTGAACAGCTTGCAATTGCTACGGTGCCCTTTTCTTTGACTGCAATATATTCACCATTCCCAATTTTGACCTTCCTGGACTCGGTTCTCTTCAATTCCTTGAACAACTCCTTGTCATGTGTCATATGATTAGTTCAACCACTATCAATGAATCAGTTTTCACTTGTTTCATAACTCGTGAAACAAGTTGCAACAAAAAGCTGATCATCTTCTTCTTGATCTGTCACTTGTGCTTCATCTCCTTGCTGCTATTTTTATTCTTGCATATGACAGCTTCATGTCCCATTTGATTGCACTTGTTGCACTTTGCATCCGGTCTTCTCCAGCATTTGAAAGGAGGATGATCTTTCTTGCCACAATGTTGACAAGGAGGGTAATCTTTTTTTACTCTTAATCTTTTATTTTCAATTTAGTTTTTGTTCTTAGGTGCAGATCTTTGTCAACTTGTAGCATAAAACTTCTTGTTCTTGAGTCACCTGTTCTTTTCATCATCTTGATGCTTGACTTGTAAAGCTCCTTCGACGGCTCCTCTCATCACACGTCTCTGCTCTTGTGCTTGTAAAGCACTTAAGAGTTCTGTCAAAGCAATCATTGACATATCCTTCGTGTTTTCTAAGGTGGTGATGATAGCCTCAAATCTTTCAGGCACTGTTACAAGGATTTTCTGAACAATCCTTGAATCTTCCAGAGAAGAACTCAATAATTTGACACGATTTGCTATGTTGAGTAGTCTATCAGAGTACTCCTTTATGGTTTCTGTCTCCTTCATCTTTTTGCAATTCAAAGTCACGAACCAAGTTTAGCACATGCATCCCTCGAATTCTTTGATCTCCTACATATTCGAATTTGAGATAATCCAAAATCCCCTTTGTCATTTTAAACGACATGTTACGAGTGAAGATCGTGGAGGAAACTGCAGCAAACAGACAAGTTTTTGCCTTGGACTTCTTCGTTTTCTTCTCCTTTGGCGCTTTAATTTGTGCTATGATGGGATTTTCAGAGAGAAAAGGAATATCATAGTCTTCTTCCACTGCTTTCCAGAGATTCAAAGCTTCCAGGTATGTCTCCAATGTGGACTGCCCAGATCCGATAGTTGTCTCCATCAAAAATTGGTGGAGCAACTGAGAAAAAACTAGCTTCAATCTCCATAACTGCTCAAACTCGCACACAGGCCCCTTAATAAGAAAGCTCTGATACCAAATTGTTGGTTTCTTGAAAAGAGAGCTCTGCATGGAATAGTAAGGCTACACAAAAGTATTTCAACTTTTGTGTAGCCTTACACCTTTCCTTCCAGCAAAGCCTTGAAATTAGAACCACACATCTTTTACGTAGCCTTACAGTATTTAAACTTGGAGCTAATAACAAACTTCCAGGAAAAAAACTTGAAAACAGCTAAGAAAGAAACAAGATCAAGAAAATAGCAACTAACTCCTAAAATTGGGGAACAAACTTGACTCAATTAAGCCGAGACTCAATAAGCATTCCTAAACATATATTCCAACAGTTATCATGCTCATGTCTTCAATAGATGTAAATACAAATTGGTAATAACATGTGTATAAAAATGTAAAAATATTTTAAATACCTATAACAATGATGCAAAAAAATTAAATAAGCCCAAAAAAATTATTTAATGTGCGATAAATTTGCAGATTATCATGATTTGCACAGAGAAGAGTAAAAGTTCTTTTAAATTGAGCCTTAATAGGAACCAAACAAAATCTCAACAGTTGCTAAATATCAAGTTGGTGTAGTCCAAATCTTATTTAGGGACAGTTGATAGCTGTCATGTTGGATTAAGGGCCCGTTTGGGGCGGCTTATAAGTGCGAGCGGCGTTTTGAAAACGTCGTCTCACTGTTTGTCTTAAAACTGCAGGGGTAACCCCCACGTTCGCGTTCGCTCCTTTATTTTACGCTCCTGCCCTCGTTTGCTCAAGGAACCACCCCGCTCTTCTTCTCGTTCGACTCTCCCTCTCATCGTTGAAGCTGCTCGAAGTCGAACACTTCACATCGTTGAAGTTGCTCGAATTCGAACACTTCACTAGCGACCCCATGCTCCTCCGCTCCAGCCGGTGCCACCTCACTATCGTTGCTTCTTCGGCGAAGCAGTCCCCTCATCGTACCTCATGTCAGCCTGCTCCTCTGACATCGCAAGGGTTCGGTCACTAAGGAACTACGGCTTCTTCGTACATATCAACATCGGTCTCCGCTCTGCAAACCATTGCTTGGATCCTGCGAACTCACTTCGTTGTTCTTTTTCTATTACCCCGTACGAGTACTATGAACCCTAGTGGTGATCTCTCTCGACCTTTCATTTGATGTCCTGCTTCGACTTCCCAAGTTCGAGGTTTCTAGCATCAGTTCGATGTCGTGTATTGAATCATTTGTTTACAAACGCTCAAATCAAACAGTCAGACAGCATATCCGGATCAGCTGTTGATCAGCAACTTATCAGGATAAGATGCTTATCTGAATAAGTTGGACAAGCTGCAGTTGCCCCAAACAGACCCTAAATCCAAAGTACAAGCCTTCTTAATAGTTATAAGGGCTAAAAAGCTAGGTGACAAGCAAATGATATAAATGTCTCGAAACTTATACAGAAATTATATTACGCTTATAGGGCCATGACCAATGAGAAGAAAAAACANCTGCTTCGACTTCCCAAGTTCGAGGTTTCTAGCATCAGTTCGATGTCGTGTATTGAATCATTTGTTTACAAATGCTCAAATCAAACAGCCAGACAGCATATTCGGATCAGCTGTTGATCAGTAACTTATCAGGATAAGATGTTTATCTGAATAAGTTGGACAAGTTACAGCTGCCCCAAACAGACCCTAAGTCCAAAGTATAAGCCTTCTTAATAGTTATAAGGGCTAAAAAGCTAGGTGACAAGCAAATGATATAAATGTCTCAAAACTTATACAGAAATTATATTACGCTTATAGGGCCATGACCAATGAAAAGAAAAAACAAAAAAAGCAAGTAATTTGATAAAGCATTTGTCCTAACGCATTAAATAATTTGAAACTTGACAACTGCAGTTTATTTCTTGCAAACAATCATGCTTATTGCTCATGCTCAAGTCTTTCAATTATTTAATTAACAAATTATATCCTAATTGCAAACCTATTGCACCAAATTGACTTTTTTATTGATATTAATACTCATAATAGTTTGGAAGACTAGATGCATATTCTCCCCTGTTCTTATATTTTGAATTTTATATTAGAATTATTTATCCCACTCATCAGATATTATATCATAGCTGTTATTTCAGATAAGGGCAAAACGTAGATTAACCAATAGTCAAGTGGCCCAGTTTTCCCTTACACCATAGAATTTTGGGTGTACAATTTAAGACGAATNTTTTCATCATCTTGATGCTTGACTTGTAAAGCTCCTTCGACGGCTCCTCTCATCACACGTCTCTGCTCTTGTGCTTGTAAAACACTTAAGAGTTCTGTCAAAGCAATCATTGACATATCCTTCGTGTTTTCTAAGGTGGTGATGATAGCCTCAAATTTTTCAAACACTGTTACAAGGATTTTCTGAACAATCCTTGAATCTTCCAGAGAAGAACTCAATAATTTGACACAATTTGCTATGTTGAGTAGTCTGTCAGAGTACTCCTTTATGGTTTCTGTCTCCTTCATCTTTTTGAAATTCAAAGTCACGAACCAAGTTTAGCACCTGCATCCCTCGAATTCTTTGATCTCCTACATATTCGAATTTGAGATAATCCAAAATCCCCTTTGTCATTTTCAACGACATGTTACGAGTGAAGATCGTGGAGGAAACTGCAGCAAACAGGCAAGCTTTTGCCTTGGACTTCCTCGTTTTCTTCTCCTTTGGCGCTTTAATTTGTGCTACGATGGGATTTTTAGAGAGAAAAGGAATATCATAGTCTTCTTCCACTGCTTTCCAGAGATTCAAAGTTGGTGGAGCAACTGAGAAAAAATTAGCTTCGATCTCCATAACTGCTCAAACTCGCACACAGGCCCCTTAATAAGAGAGCTCTGATACCAAATTGTTGGTTTCTTGAAAAGAGAGCTCTGCATGGAATAGTAAGGCTACACAAAAGTATTTCAACTTTTGTGTAGCCTTACACCTTTCCTTCCAGCAAAGCCTTGAAATTAGAACCACACATCTTTTACGTAGCCTTACAGTATTTAAACTTGGAGCTAATAACAAACTTCCAGGAAAAAAACTTGAAAACAGCTAAGAAAGAAACAAGATCAAGAAAATAGCAACTAACTCCTAAAATTGGGGAACAAACTTGACTCAATTAAGCCGAGACTCAATAAGCATTCCTAAACATATATTCCAACAGTTATCATGCTCATGTCTTCAATAGATGTAAATACAAATTGGTAATAACATGTGTATAAAAATGTGAAAATGTTTTAAATGCCTATAACAATGATGCAAAAAATTTAAATAAGCCCAAAAAAAAATATTTAATGTGCCATAAATTTGCAGTTTATGATGATTTGCACAGAGAAGAGTAAAAGTTCTTTTAAATTGAGCCTTAATAAAAACCAAACAACATCTCAACAGTCGCTAAATATCAAGACTTAAGAGAATTGTTGTAGATTGAAGAGAAAATTAGAACCACACACCTTTTGTGCAGCCTTACAATATTTAGACTATGAGCTAATAACAAACTTCCAAGAAAAAGACTTGAAAACAGCTAAGAAAGAAACAAGATCAAGAAAATAACAACTAACTCCTAAAATTAAGGAATAAACTTAGACTCAATTAAGCCTAGACTCAATAAGCAGTCCTAAGCAAGTATTTCAAAACTCTTGCTTTAGGAGCTGCGAGCACCAAATTTCTGCCTTAGAAACTTAAACTTGATGATTGGAAGTGACTTTGTAAACAAATCCACCAACTGATCTTCAGATTTGCAGTAAATCAGAGTCACAAATTATTCTTTCTGCACTTCTTTTAGAAAAATAACTTGATGTTGAAATGCTTAGTTTTTCTATGAAACACGGGATTATGCGAAATGGAAATGATAGTTTGGTTGTCAACAAAAATTTCAGTGCTTTCTTCTGCTCCAGATTGAGATCCATTAAAATTTTCCTTAGCATATTGTCATTCTTCCTCTTGGGAGAATCATCATCCAAGTCGTCGGAGAAAGGGGAGCTTAGCAGCTTCCCAGGGAGCAGTTAATTGTAGTTTGATTTAAGAGAGCCCGTCCTCTAAACTATTCTGTCATTGTTCCCTGGTGTGAGAACCGTTGCAGCTGCTTCTGCTGCCTTTCTCCATTGATTTGACTGCATCCTAAGCCTCCTCAGCTAAGCCTCCATCTCTGATTGCACTGCCTCAGCAGCCTCAAGCTGCTCCAAAACCTTTGTTGTCTTGTTATTCTTTTCAACCTCCCCATTGACAACACCTAGTACCATCAGTGCTTCTTGTTCTGCAGCTTTTGCTCTCTCAACATCCAATATAACTGCAGCATAATTCTCCTGATGCTCCGTCTCTCTTGAGCTCTGATTTTAGCTGTTCATTCTCATCCATAATGCTTTGCAGTTGTGTCTCCTTATCCAAGAGGTTTGCTTTCAGTTCTGTGACTTCTGTAGTAGCCTTTATCGTCCTCATCTCCGAATCAAATTGGCTCGCCATTGTCTTATTTATTTCATCTTTCAATTCGTGACATGGCTTGGAGTTTTGTTTCCACACTCAAAAGGCGATCTTTCAACTCTAAAAGNACTTCTGTAGTAGCCTTTATCGTCCTCATCTCCGAATCAAATTGGCTCGCCATTGTCTTATTTATTTCATCTGTCAATTCGCGACATGGCTTGGAGTTCTGTTTCCACACTCAAAAGGCGATCTTTCAACTCTAAAATTTTTACAGTTGTTTTCTGTAAGGTTGACTCTAGTTCTAATTCCCTCAGCCCTGCATCAACTTTCACATGCTCAGTCATCTCAATTGTTGATTGAATCTTCATAGTGCTTTCAATTTGTTCCTCATGCATTGGATTGAGTGAAAAACTCTTCCCTGCCATCTTAACTTCAAACATCTTTTGGCCCGTATCATCCTCTATCACACAGGTCTTCTCCATGAATATCACTNTGATTGAATCTTCATAGTGCTTTCAATTTGTTCCTCATGCATTGGATTGAGTGAAAAACTCTTCCCTGCCATATTAACTTCAAACATCTTTTGGCCCATAGCATCCTCTATCACACAGGCCTTCTCCATGAATATCACATTGAATCCTTTTTCTATTAATTGACTAACACTGTGCAAGTTTTGATCAATATCTGGTACATAGAGAACATCGGTGATCAACTTGGTTCCTGAACAGCTTGCAATTGCTACGGTGCCCTTTTCTTTGACTGCAATATATTCACCATTCCCAATTTTGACCTTCCTGGACTCGGTTCTCTTCAATTCCTTGAACAACTCCTTGTCATGTGTCATATGATTAGTTCAACCACTATCAATGAATCAGTTTTCACTTGTTTCATAACTCGTGAAACAAGTTGCAACAAAAAGCTGATCATCTTCTTCTTGATCTGTCACTTGTGCTTCATCTCCTTGCTGCTATTTTTATTCTTGCATATGACAGCTTCATGTCCCATTTGATTGCACTTGTTGCACTTTGCATCTGGTCTTCTCCAGCATTTGAAAGGAGGATGATCTTTCTTGCCACAATGTTGACAAGGAGGGTAATCTTTTTTTACTCTTAATCTTTTATTTTCAATTTAGTTTTTGTTCTTAGGTGCAGATCTTTGTCAACTTGTAGCATAAAACTTCTTGTTCTTGAGTCACCTGTTCTTTTCATCATCTTGATGCTTGACTTGTAAAGCTCCTTCGACGGCTCCTCTCATCACACGTCTCTGCTCTTGTGCTTGTAAAGCACTTAAGAGTTCTGTCAAAGCAATCATTGACATATCCTTCGTGTTTTCTAAGGTGGTGATGATAGCCTCAAATTTTTCAAACACTGTTACAAGGATTTTCTGAACAATCCTTGAATCTTCCAGAGAAGAACTCAATAATTTGACACGATTTGCTATGTTGAGTAGTCTATCAGAGTACTCCTTTATGGTTTCTGTCTCCTTCATCTTTTTGCAATTCAAAGTCACGAACCAAGTTTAGCACATGCATCCCTCGAATTCTTTGATCTCCTACATATTCGAATTTGAGATAATCCAAAATCCCCTTTGTCATTTTAAACGACATGTTACGAGTGAAGATCGTGGAGGAAACTGCAGCAAACAGACAAGTTTTTGCCTTGGACTTCTTCGTTTTCTTCTCCTTTGGCGCTTTAATTTGTGCTATGATGGGATTTTCAGAGAGAAAAGGAATATCATAGTCTTCTTCCACTGCTTTCCAGAGATTCAAAGCTTCCAGGTATGTCTCCAATGTGGACTGCCCAGATCCGATAGTTGTCTCCATCAAAAATTGGTGGAGCAACTGAGAAAAAACTAGCTTCAATCTCCATAACTGCTCAAACTCGCACACAGGCCCCTTAATAAGAAAGCTCTGATACCAAATTGTTGGTTTCTTGAAAAGAGAGCTCTGCATGGAATAGTAAGGCTACACAAAAGTATTTCAACTTTTGTGTAGCCTTACACCTTTCCTTCCAGCAAAGCCTTGAAATTAGAACCACACATCTTTTGCGTAGCCTTACAATATTTAAACTTGGAGCTAATAACAAACTTCCAGGAAAAAGACTTGAAAACAGCTAAGAAAGAAACAAGATCAAGAAAATAGCAACTAACTCCTAAAGTTGGGGAACAAACTTGACTCAATTAAGCCGAGATTCAATAAGCAGTCCTAAGCATGTATTCCAACAGTTATCATGCTCGTGTCTTCAATAGATGTAAATACAAATTGGTAATAACATGTGTATAAAAATGTAAAAATATTTTAAATACCTATAAAAATGATGCAAAAAAATTAAATAAGCCCAAAAAAATTATTTAATGTGCGATAAATTTGCAGATTATGATGATTTGCACAGAGAAGAGTAAAAGTTCTTTTAAATTGAGCCTTAATAGGAACCAAACAAAATCTCAACAGTTGCTAAATATCAAGTTGGTGTAGTCCAAATCTTATTTAGGGACAGTTGATAGCTGTCATGTTGGATTAAAGGCCCGTTTGGGGCGGCTTATAAGTGCGAGTGGCATTTTGAAAACGTCGTCTCACTGTTTGTCTGAAAACTGTAGAGGTAACCCCCACGTTCGCATTCGCTCCTTTATTTTACGCTCCTGCCCTCGTTTGCTCAAGGAACCACCCCGCTCTTCTTCTCGTTCGACTCTACCTCTCATCGTTGAAGCTGCTCGAAGTCGAACACTTCACATCGTTGAAGCTGCTCGAATTCGAACACTTCATTGGCGACCCCATGCTCCTCCGCTCCAGCCGGTGCCACCTCATNGAAAATTAATTTTACAATCCCAGCCTTCTGTTTCTCATTAAAGTGCTTTTTTACTACTGTATCAGAGTTGCTCTTTATTTTGGGTATCTCATAACTAGCAGCTTTGCTATCATGCACATTGAATTAATAATTTTTTTTTTCTTTTTTGTTTGTGGATCCAATAGGAAATTTAAGATAGGCAATGGGAAAAAAAGATACATAAGTAGCACAGCAATTCCCCAAGCTAAAGAAGATGAATCTCAAAGAAATTCAACAATTGATACCTCAATGTAGTTTGTAACTTTTATTGATAAGTCAAAACACAAAAGAAAAGAACCATATAGACAAAATATCGACTGAAAACAAGTGGTCACCCTAAATGGACCTTGCGTTCCACCAAAGCTTTTGTCTTCATGAAGACAAACAACAAGCCTTACCATTTTTAAAAAAAATTGCTTTTTACACCCAATGCAAATCTTGTCATTGACTCAAGGCTTAAAGTTTTATAGTTAAAACTTGTTTCTAAAGGATCAAAAATATTGGGCATGACTCTAGAAATTGGTCAAGTTAAAATATTTGAAGTTAACAGACTTCTAGATGAAGCTAAATTCTGTTTAGATTGAGTGGCCAATGATCTAAAAACTAGGGAGAATTAATTCAAAGAAGTCATGTGAATAAGAACTTTCTTAAATTCATTGGATGTCTCTTCTCCTTACAATGAAACTCAAACTTTAAATTAAATAAAAAGTCAATTTTCACATATAATCTATCCATCAAGAGCCTGATACGATGCTTGGCAGAAATTAGGGCAAACAAAATATTTTATTGTAGAAATTCAAACAACACACTCAAATACATAAAACATAAGCATCTAAAATTCAAGAGGTACGTGATCTCTCCCTACAATTCGAGAAGTAGAAAATCTCTCCTAAACTCTAACCCTAAAACTCCTTACACAATCTCATGCACCCTAAACTATTAAGACCTATTTATACCAAAGAATAATTAATAATAAAAAACTAAATTGCCCTTAGGCTAATAAAGGACAAATTTGCCCTTAGGCTAGACACCGACATAACAATAGTCCCCTCCCAAAAGAGCATATTGCTCTCAAGGTGGATAAAGAAAAATGTTATCGGATTGAGTTCCCCTCCCTCCTCATCACACACTATGAAAGCTTGTAACGTCCAATCATTATAATAGTGTACTGGAATAAATTTTTCACCACACCGGAAACATAATTCATTTACTTGCTTCTCTTGAATCTATCTCTGTAATTCATTTAAATGTCATCCTCAGTTGTGGCCCAATACTCATGTCCCCTCTAGACTTTCACTATTTGAGTTTTTGGTAACACGGTGATTGCAGCATTTCAATGGGGCACCCCACTTGTGATACTCCTATTAGCCCGTTCAATTGCTTTTTTATCTTCAACCTACTAAAGTAATTCCATAATTTCACTCAATCTTCACGATCTCAAAGAACAAAGTATTGAATGTATGTCGGGCTTATAACCTTCATGGAATTCCATTCCAATACTGCTTCAAAAATCCCCCCCAACAGTCTCGATAATAGCTCGAATCTCTTCCTATATTCCAAGATAATGCTCTACTGAGTCAAGGCAAAGAATTGCTTGTATAGTTCTCCTACTCGAATGGTTGAAAAACGTTATAACAAATAACCCTTAAATTACTCCCATGAGCAGATCAGGTATCTAGCCTCTCTTCATAGAAATCACATTAGGGTTTTCCCATCCAAACTTAACACTGCCGCCATGAGCTTCTTCATCCTATTTAACCTATTCACCGTAAAATATTGCTCCACCTAATACAACTACCCATATGTGTCTTCCCCNGAAAATTAATTTTACAATCCCAGCCTTCTGTTTCTCATTAAAGTGCTTTTTTACTACTGTATCAGAGTTGCTTTTTATTTTGGGTATCTCATAACACTCATGTCCCCTCTAGACTTTCACTGTTTGAGTTTTTGGTAACACGGTGGTTGCAGCATTTCAATGGGTCACCCCACTTGTGATACTCCTATTAGCCCGTTCAATTGCTTTTTTTATCTTCAACCTACTACAGTAATTCCATAATTTCACTCAATCTTCACGATCTCAAAGAACAAAGCATTGAATGTATGTCGGGCTTATAACCTTCATGGAATTCCATTCCAATACTGCTTCAAAAATCCCCCCCAACAGTCTCGATAATAGCTCGAATCTCTTCTTATATTCCAAGATAATGCTCTACTGAGTCAAGGCAAAGCATTGCTCGTATAGTTCTCCTACTCGAATGGTTGAAAAACGTTATAACAAATAACCCTTAAATTACTCCCATGAGCAGATCAGGTATCTAGCCTCTCTTCATAGAAATCACGTTAGGGTTTTCCCATCCAAACTTAACACTGCCGCCATGAGCTTCTTCATCCTATTTAACCTATTCACCGTAAAATATTGCTCCACCTAATACAACTACCCATATGTGTCTTCCCCCTTGAGATCGGCATCAACTTCCTAACCCTAACATCTCCCCCAACATCCTCTCCCTCTATGTTTCCCCCCATTCTAGAGTAAACTCCCTCTTTCGACCATCATCATACCACATCATGGCTTCTCCCCTTCCTTCGTTCCCATCAATACCCATTGCATAACCCCTTCTCCAACTTTCAGCCCAAGCCCTCCATTGGAAATCTCTAATCCACCAACCATCGAAATCCTAGGGTCGATTTCTTGTTGGTGGAAGCTTTCCTCTTCATGTTCCTCTCATTTGCTCTCTTTTCATTTTGATTTGGCCAAGGATTCTCCGGTCAACCCTTTGTTAAAGTTTGCAAATTGAGTNGTCGATTTCTTGTTGGTGGAAGCTTTCCTCTTCATGTTCCTCTCATTTGCTCTCTTTTCATTTTGATTTGGCTTTTCATTTTTATTTGGCCTAGGATTCTCCGGTCAACCCTTTGTTAAAGTTTGCAAATTGAGCCGTCGGTGAAATCCTGGATTACATCTCAATAAGCCTCCTTATCATCTCCTCAATTCTCTCAAATCGACCCTCAATTTTTCATGGAAGAAAACCTATTGTCTATGAAAAAAACCTTCATTCTATGGTGGAGAACCTTTCCTCCATCCTAGATCTGATTTGGCTCATCTCTCCCTCCAATTTCTCCTCCAAGACATCCAATTTCTTGGCCGCCATTACACCTAAGAAATTTTTTTTATCGTGAAGGCTTTTGTTGTACTCACAAGGAATTTATGCACGCTACGATCCTATTGGTGGATACCCAAATCAAAGAATTTGCATGTGGATGAGACGTGTATGCCACGATCCCGACGTTGCNAATTTCTCCTCCAAGACATCCAATTTCTTGGCCGCCATTACACCTAAGAAATTTTTTTTATCGTGAAGGCTTCTGTTGTACTTACAAGGAATTTATGCACGCTACGATCCTGTTGTTGGATACCCAAATCAAAGAATTTGCATGTGGATGAGACGTGTATGCCACGATCCCGACGTTGTTTCCCAGATCAAAGAATACACAAGCAGTTGAGATGTCTAAGCCGCAATCTTGACGTTTCTTCTCAGCTAGCTCCCGAATGGAGCCATTGTTGGTTCCTTGTACGTCGCGATCCCGACGCTGCTTCCCAGCAAGCTCTCGAATGTGCAATTGTTGGTTCCTAATACGTCACGATTCAGCNCCAGATCAAAGAATACACAAGCAGTTGAGATGTCTAAGCCGCAATCTTGACGTTTCTTCTCAGCTAGCTCCCAAATGGAGCGATTGTTGGTTCCTTGTACGTCGCGATCCCGACGCTGCTTCCCAACAAGCTCTCGAATCGTGCAATTGTTGGTTCCTAATACGTCACGATTCAGCCGTTCCAGCTAGCTCAAATCGCGTTGTATGGAGGCATACCGCAATCCCATCATCACTTCCCAGCTAGCTCTATCGAAACCGTACTGCATGTAAGCTCTGATTTCGATTCCCGGAATTCTTTTGTAGTCGAAATATCTTAGTTGCTTCTTTGATATAAACCTATACGCGATTCAGTCATAATTTCCCAAAGATCAATTGTTTTGGCACAAAATAGGGCAAACAAAATATTTTATTGCAAAAATTCCAAATAACACACTCAGATACCTTAATAATAAAGACTAAACCTAACCCTAAGACTCAGACAATCTCATGCATAACCCGAATCCTAAACTATTAAGCCCTATTTATATCAAACAATAACTAACAATAAAGACTAAATTGCCCTTTAACTAATAAAAGACAAAATTATCCTTAGGCTAGGTATCAACGTAACAAAGCCTCAACTCTTCTACAAGAAGTAGTATTATAATTTTTTAATTTGATCATAAGCAAAGATCACTTTAATTTAAAACTCAAGTTATTTTATATTTAATTTAATTAGCTAAGTATTCATTTAAAAAGAAAATTTTAATATTAATCTATGTCATCAATATGTTAACTTTAAAATCGGTCGATTTCAACATTTTACAAGTTAAATATTCAGTTTTTATATCTCACCTCTTATAATTTTTCCTCACGCCTCTTCTTTTTCATTATTTTTAAACAAAAAGAAAATTTTTCTATAAGAGAAATAAATTCAAGATTTTTCAGTTTAATTTAGCCTATTTATTGATTTTTCGTGGAAAACTTTGGGTTCTTGAATGAGTTGAACTCTTCTTTGAAAAACTTCAATTTTTTTTTCTTCTTTGAAAGACAGTAATCTTTTGATAAGGTGATCGCTACCTCCCTTAGACAAATTTGAATTTTGGACGACAACTATCCCCTCGTCTTCAATATGAGGGATGAGTTCCTAGAGTACAATTTGAATTATAGAGACAAGTTCCCTAAGTACTCAACTCTATTCTAGGGAAGGTTTTTATGAGTACTTAATCGTTCATGTATTCTGATTCTCTATTTTGTTGCACTATTTATTATAATGCTTCTCAGAATGCTCTTCAACATTTGAAGGGTGAGTTCCTAGAGTGCTTGTTGAATTATAAAGAAAAGTTCCCATGTACCTATTAAATTCCAGAAAAGATTCTATGAGTGCTTGATTTTTAATGAACCTTGTTGATTCTTAGCTTTGTTTCTCAATTTCTTATAATGCTTTTATTCGAGTTTTAATATCAATCCACATTCACCACAAAACTTTCAGAATGATGAATCCCGATTCGTTTCTGGTTTTGCCAAATATGCTACTAACAAGATTAGAAAAGTCTCATAAAATAAAAAACAATGAAAAGATTGGATGAGAAGAAAAAGAAAAGAAAGAAGAGAAAAAGAAGAGGAAGAGATAGAGAGAAAAGTTGGAGAGTTTTATTGCTAGCACAAAATGACTAAAGGGAGCTGCCGTATTCTACCATTTTTTAGTTCTTTTAACGAAATCAAAATATTACTAAATTAATTTCCAAAAGAAAGGAAAGTTCATAAACAAGATTAAAAAAAAGGAAAACTCCAGGAATAAATCCCTAAGGACATATAAACTAAAAAATTGCTCATTTGGATTCCTTAGCTTGCAATTTGGCGAAATTAAGAAAGTTACAATTTTTTTTTTTTTTAATTTGTGCTTTGCCTAATAAATAGAATGTGAAGCCTCCTATTCATCAATAAGTCAACGATGTACATATGACTATAAAGCATCATAGTCATCATTATGATCATAAATTTGGGGTTTGGGAGAAGTTGCACTATAAACTGTCAAAATCAATGGAAAGGTACGAGGGTAAAAAAGCTGCCACTATAGCATGGAAGTTAAGAGTAGGCAGCTCAAAATCCAAATGAAAAGTCAGTTCCAAATTCTGATTTTTGATATAAAATGATTGAGAAGTCTCCTAAGTGGTCGCAAGTAAGTTGCAGGTTGGCTATGATCCCTAATGCCTCTTGTATTTGACATTTTATTTTTCTTAATTCTAGATGAGCATAAAAAGATTAAAAAAAACTTTGCCCAAAATTTGTACAAGATGGCATGCCTTCAAATTTTACTTTTTGACAATATTCACAAGAAATCAATCCATACTTCCTTTTTCAAGTAAAAAAGAAATGTCTAGCTAAACCAGAACACAAGCCGCCAAAGGCCTAGAAAGCAAGCAATGGCATTATCAATTTGCAAGGATTTGCCAAATATTGAACCATTGAATATAAAGAGGAATGATTAAAGTAATATAGCCCGAGGAAATAGTATTTAGATAATAGTGATTGGTGGTCCATGAGAAAAGGCAATGTGAGGCAGCACTTTAACATATTTATTGCGAAACAAATGCTATAGTAAGTCCAGTGAGAGAAAAAAGCCTAGCATACTCTGCTTCTTAGAATAGTTTAATAACAATGTGCAAGGGGTAAAAAAGCGCAACAAAATGACTTCCACCAATTGTAAATCCGACAAAAAACTTTAGTAATCTCCATGTTGGGCTGACCCAATGAGAATTTGCTGATATGTTCTCCTTTATAACGAAGAAAAAGATGGGTTTGCCCATATATCTCGATGGAAGGAACCTTATGAGAGCATGAAATTGAATATTGATTAAAAATAGGAACAATTGATTGTTTGAACTGTCATCCTACCCACCAACAACATTTACCAAAAAAAAAACCAAGGTGGTTCGCTATAGGATGTTCTACTGGAATATGGAGGCAGCCTGATAAGGGTATCATCTAAAACCTTAAGAAATGCCAAGAAGAGATAAAGACGAGGGCTTGCTAAGAAAGCGGTGGCAAGTGTGGTGGAATCAAGATGGAAACTAAAACGATAGGTATAAAATCGAACAAAGACAAAGGAAGAGAGCGAGCATGATAACAAATATAAGAGAAAAAATAAAAGTTCACAAAAAAATAAAGATGTAAAAGACGTAAAATATCTAGGCACGAGAAGAAAGTGTTACGTTCCTACAACAAAAGAGAGTAGTTGATGCCATGANCTTCCACCAATTGTAAATCCGACAAAAAACTTTAGTAATCTCCATGTTGGGCTGACCCAATGAGAATTTGCTGATATGTTCTCCTTTATAACGAAGAAAAAGATGGGTTTGCCCATATATCTCGATGGAAGGAACCTTATGAGAGCATGAAATTGAATATTGATTAAAAATAGGAACAATTGATTGTTTGAACTGTCATCCTACCCACCAACNTCCGACAAAAAACTTTAGTAATCTCCATGTTGGGCTGACCCAATGAGAATTTGCTAATAATAAAAGACAAAGAGGTTAAACAAAACTATATGTTCTCCTTTATAACGAAGAAAAAGATGGGTTTGCCCATATATCTCGATGGAAGGAACCTTATGAGAGCATGAAATTGAATATTGATTAAAAATAGAAACAATTGATTGTTTGAACTGTCATCCTACCTACCAACAACATTTACCAAAAAAAAACCAAGGTGGTTCGCTATAGGATGTTCTACTGGAATATGGAGGCAGCCTGATAAGGGTATCATCTAAAACCTTAAGAAATGCCAAGAAGAGATAAAGACGAGGGGTTGCTAAGAAAGCGGTGGCAAGTGTGGTGGAATCAAGATGGAAACTAAAACGATAGGTATAAAATCGAACAAAGACAAAGGAAGAGAGCGAGCACNAATATGGAGGCAGCCTGATAAGGGTATCATCTAAAACCTTAAGAAATGCCAAGAAGAGATAAAGACGAGGGGCTTGCTAAGAAAGCGGTGGCAAGTGTGGTGGAATCAAGATGGAAACTAAAATGATAGGTATAAAATCGAACAAAGACAAAGGAAGAGAGCGAGCATGATAACAAATATAAGAGAAAAAATAAAAGTTCACAAAAAAATAAAGATGTAAAAGACGTAAAATATCTAGGCGCGAGAAGAAAGTGTTACGTTCCTACAACAAAAGAGAGTAGTTGATGCCATGTGGCATCAACAAAAAAAAAGGCAGGCGCTCAGCTGGCGTGCCCACAAAAACACACACAGAAGATGCAAAGCCTCGAGAGTGTGTTGGCAAAATAAGATATGAAGCAAGTCGTTGGGCCAAACATGAAGGCCAAAACCCCACGAACAGAGGCAGGTTGTGTGGAGACGCAAACAAACCACTGTTGACCTCATTTTTTAGTGAATCTTTCATTTTTTTCTCCTTAGAATTTAGGGTCTAGCCTTAGGATTTCCTTGTTTAACCCTCTTAAAGGACTAGTACTAGGACTCAAACCATTTAGAAATCCGAGCAACTTCTTTACTCCTTCGAGTCTCATAGTGGCAGTTTCGAATCCTCGGCATTCCGCTACGTTGATTAGAACTGACATATGAAACTCAAGTTGAGTTCCTATAAAGATAGGAGCAACCCAGAGAAACTCTTTGTGACTCGAACACTGCAATTTACACACTCACTACACCATGCACGATGTTAACTTAATNGCTACGTTGATTAGAACTGACATATGAAACTCAAGTTGAGTTCCTATAAAGATAGGAGCAACCCAGAGAAACCGTTTGTGACTCGAACACTACAATTTACACACTCACTACACCATTCACGATGTTAACTTAAATTGGGTCGACCATTGATAAACTCGTCTGAATGATCCGAATGACGAAACGGACAATGCGAGCACGTCCGAAACATCGACTTTAGCTAGGAGGGACACTCATATTACTATGATTCCGTGTGCAAGCAAACAGCAGAAATCAATGTGCATAAAAATTTAATTTGGAGATGTGGGTTCAGGCTCAGCCCGGGTTCGATACGAGCTGAACACAGGCTAATTGCCTCAATTCACAAGATTCGTAATTTCAAATTTCGAATTTAAAAAAAAAAACGGCCCGCCCAATCTCACTTTAATCAGGTGTTATTAGCATTTCAATTGAGTTTCTCAATCAACGNCAGCAGAAATCAATGTGCATAAAAATTTAATTTGGAGATGTGGGTTCAGGCTCAGCCCGGGTTCGATACGAGTTGAACACAGGCTAATTACCTCAATTCACAAGATTCGTAATTTCAAATTTCGAATTAAAAAAAAAACGGCCCGCCCAATCTCACTTTAATCAGGTGTTATTAGCTTTCCAATTGAGTTTCTCAATCAACAGAAATCGTTTAATTCCCCGCATAACGTCTATCTTGAGATTTCCCTGCATATAAGAATCGCGGCTCCCTCTCCCTACGGCAGTTCTTTTTTGGCTCTCGACACTAGAAACCCTCATCTTCTCCCTCGCTTGATTCGGCTCTCCTCCCCTCTGCACCGAAAGCCCCCTCACCTCTTCCTCTCCACTGAAACTCAAACAAAAACCTTAGCCCTCAAGTCTCAGAAACCCTCTACCTCTCTTGATCGAGGCCTTAGCCACTCGCCTCCACTCTCCCGGTCGAATGCCTCGTCCAGCCCCCCTCTTCCTCTCTCGATCAAGGCCCTAGCCGCAGGCNCACCTCTTCCTCTCCACTGAAACTCAAACAAAAACCTTAGCCCTCAAGTCTCAGAAACCCTCTACCTCTCTTAATCGAGGCCTTAGCCACTCGCCTCCACTCTCCCGGTCAAATGCCTCGTCCAGCCCCCCTCTTCCTCTCTCGATCAAGGCCCTAGCTGTAGGCCTCCTCTCTCTCGGCTTCACCTCCCCTCTGCACCGAAACCTTCAGTTGACGCTCCTCTTCACAGGCAAAAACCTAGCCAAATTCTCTCCATCTCACAGCATTTAAGCAATTGAGATTTTCTCGTCAGTGCAACTCTCGCTCTCTTCTAGTACTGCACTANCAGTTGACGCTCCTCTTCACAGGCAAAAACCTAGCCAAATTCTCTCCATCTCACAGCATTTAAGCAATTGAGGTTTTCTCGTCAGTGCAACTCTCGCTCTCTTCTAGTGTTGCACTGTTCCCTCATCCTTCTAAAATGTATTCGGTAACTCTTTACTGACTTTCTTAGCAATTTTAAATATAAAATTTCCTAGTATTTATTTGAGGAAATGAGCGTTACATGTCATAGTACTTTGGCATTAAAACTTACGTTCAAGATATTGATTTATAACAGTTATATCTTTAAGCCCTTTTAACGATATATCAATGACTTCTAACAAGCAACAACAAATGTAGGCTTTATTTTGGT
>JXCR01034470.1:0-12490 GCA_002079205.1 Phalaenopsis hybrid cultivar | reverse complement strand
GAAATGAGGGTAATTTTATGAGAATGCATGTAGTATCTGATCTTTTGGGTGATGAAAATTAAAGCTAGACAATGCTTCTCAATAGGTGGATATATTATCTCTGTCAGTATTAGATGACGACTCAAGTAGTATAGTGCATTCTCCTTGCCCACATCAATGACTTGAGCTAATAGGGCTCCAAGCGAGTCGTGTAAAGCCGTGGTACAAAGTATCAATGGTTTTCTTGGAATAGGGGCTGCCAAAACAGGAGGTGTCATTTAGTATTGTTTAACATCTTTGAAGGCCCGCTGTAATTTTTCTTCCTAAAGAAAGTAGGCGTGCTTTTTAATTAATGTCGAGAAGGGCTGACACCTACTGGAGAGATTAGAAATAAAGCGTCTCAGATATACCAACTTTCCTTGAAAGAATTATAGTTGTCTCAATGTTTTAGGAGAAGGCATTTCCAAGATAACTTTAATCTTATCCAGGTTGATCTTGATCCCTCGATGAAGAACAACAAATACTAGAAATTTCTTGGAGGTAACACCGAAGGCACACTTTAAGGGATTCATCTTAAGATTATAATATCGTAATCATTCAAACACAACCCTCAAATCATACAAATGGTCCAATTTATGTTTACTTTTGATGACCAAATCATCTACGTAGCACTCCACTTGGTTGTGAATGAGGTCGTCAACTATTTTCATCATTGCTTGCTGATATATTTCTCCAACATTATTTAATCCAAATGGCATCACTACGTAGCAAAATATCCCAATCAGCATCCTGAAAACTGTAAGTGCTGCATCTTCTGGAGCCATCTTTATCTGGTTGTATCCTGAAGATCCATCCATGAAGGAGAAAATCTCATGTGTCGAAGCAATGTCTGGTATCGACAATGGACATTTGGCTTTTGGACATGCCTTATTTAGATCCCTGAAATCGACACATACACGGATTTGTCCATTTTTCTCCTTAACTGGTACAATATTGGCTAACTATGTGGGGGTATTGTTGTTCTCTTACAAAGTTAGCGTCTATTAGTTTCATTACCTCAATAATGACTTGTTGCTCTATTTCAAGGCGCATCCTTCTAGGAGCTTGTTTCATTAGGGTCATATCTTTGTCCACCACAAGCTTATGCACTGCAACTTTTGCTGGCAGTCCTGACATTTCATTGTAGCTCCAGGAAAAGAAATTTTTAAATTTTGATAATAACTTTATTAGCTCTATGGATTCTTCCTTGCTGAGTAAGGAACTTATAAAGGTTAGTCGGGGTTGCTCCTTAGTCCTGAGGTTGATTTATTTTAACTCATCAACCCTTGACTTAATCTCTTTTTCAAATTCCGGCAGAGCTTCATCTATTAACTATTCTTGAGAGTCATCCTCTACATCGAGCTAGTCCTCTTCTAATTCATTAGTAACAACCATGCAAAATTTTGAATCATCAACTGGTCCTACGGTACCAAATCCGAGACCCTGCTTTGAATTAGGAGTTCGGCTTTTAACATTCCACAATTTTTTAAAAACTTGTAGCTTATCTTTTGGCATTTGTTTTGGCACTTATCCCTGTTGAATTAATTTTTGTACACAAGGAGAAAAGTAATCAAAGGTAATCCATTAATTCACTAGAATCATCATCCAAATTTACATGATTTTTAGAATTAGTAGAAGGGGAAGCACGATAAAACTTGATCTGTTTCAAACCAACACTACGAACTTCATTGACCTTTAAATTCTCAACCTTTTGAGGGTAGATCGGAGTAAGGGTCATGGTGTTCACATAGTGGTTGATCCAATCATACATCAACTTATATTCATCTTTTTCCACATCTTCCAAGGAGATCTCCTATTGAGGTTTCTTTTTCTTTATCATCATCATTTCTTCCTCAAAACTTCCTTCATCAGAACTTTCTTCCATGTCGATGTTGATGGTCAATCTAGTCTGCCCAACAATTGTGTTAGTTCTTCCTCGTCCACTCCCCGGCCTTGATCTCGGATGTTGGGCTAAAAGAAACTCTACCACCTCATTGTGAAGAGATGATAGTAGATTGTTTAAGCAGAGTTGAATGGTCTCTTCTTTGTGATTCTTCCGAGTTTTGCATTTCATTTGTTACAACTTTACGAGAAAATATTGTTTTCTTTGGAGGTACGTAGTAGGCGGCATTTTCATGAATGCCTACTTCATGAACTGATAATGGTTGTAAATCTCCTTTAACGCAATGTTCTTATCCTTCTTTAAAATATTTGATGCATTGATGTAAAGATGAAGAAACCATATTATGCTCGTGAATCCATGACCATCTAAGTAGAGCATTGAAAGAAGTCTCTGCATCGATGATGTAAAATTTTGCAGTTGTTACTGGTTCTCCAGCTTTCATTAATAATGTATTTGATCCAATAGGTCCTTCTCCTTTCTGGTTGAATCCACTTAACATCATTTTATCAGCTGTAAGATCCTGAGCCTCAATGTCAAAATATGCTAACGTCAATAGACTCATTAAGTTTAGTGATGCTCCCGGGTCTACTAGGACTCTGGACAATACAAATCTGTCGATATTGATGGAGATGTAGAGCGGTCGATTATGGTTGGTAGTACCAAGTAACAAGTCTTCATCTATGAATGTTATCCTAGGTTGTTTTTCAACGAATAAACATCATCTGAGGATGTTTTGGCCAACTGAGCCAAGCAAATCTCTAGGTCAAACAAGGCTGTAACCAGAGATTCTCTCATCTCCTTTGATAGGATTCAAGTGTCATAAATACTTAGCTTGGACGAAAACCTCCTAAGATGAGCTAGCACGTTATAATCAACTTTCTATAATCCTCCAATTTTTACTTGGCTATGTGGCTCTTCCACTAATGGAGGTGAAGGTAGCTCTTCTTGAATGACTATTTATTTTCCTTTATCTACTAGAGCTGACATTGAAGGTGATACATTCTCGCTCCTAAGATTTACTTCTATAATTTCTTCATCCTGAGATGTTGTAGGTCAAAATTTTGGTATTCCTTCTTCATCGTTAGAGAGATCTAAGTTAATGACAAGTGGTGTATCGTGGCACTCGAGGAGTGGCTCCTCAATCCCAGTACTATCGTAACTGGTATTGTCAACATCTTGTTCATTCTCATTAACGGGTTTATCAAACTCAAGTAAAATTTGAGGTTTAGTTTGGGAATTGAGATTAGAGTTAGATTGAACAAAGTCAGTACATTATCATTAGAAACAATCAAAACATAGCCAAAATCATAATCATTATGTTCATAATACCCCGGTGGGGCAAAAAGATAATCATACATGGTCAGAGGTTTGAGGATTTTCTTCCTCGAATTTGAGATAACCAATTTAACAGAGGCAGCCCCTATCCTACTCCCCCCCTTGCCCCACCCCCCAGCGCTATTAGTTTTCATGATGTCACTCTTTTCTTTCTCTTCTGGTTGTTATGACTTCTATGGCGAAATCTCGAACTTGGGTAGAGCGGGTTATAGACTCTAAACGGCTACTTGAGCTGAGGCGGTCTGAATCTAATCCAATATCTTATTGCATGACTTGCTCTAAACTGTGCTCCATCCATCTTTATTTGCATATGGATCTATCGGAATGATTGGCTTGGCCGAAATCATATTTACAGAACTTTTTTCAGGCTGTTTCAAATATTCCTTTAGGATTGTTATATATCCTTTTTTATGATTCCCTTCAAGCCGATCCTTGAAAATAAAGCAGCCCTCTATTGCATGTCACAACATCCTGTGGTAGGGGCAAAAATTGGGACTATCTTTCTTACTAAACTCTTCGGCACAACCTCATCTTTAAAAGAATACACTCTTATCTTTTGATCTCAAAGAGTCGGACCCGTTCTACCTTCTACTCGGTACGGTCCTCCCTGGTATGACTATTAGCTGGACTGGCCATACTATTGTATTTGTTGCTAACCATGCTATAATGATTGCTGAGAACTTTGGTGAGAATGCTCTGCTTGTATCTTTATTAGTTGCTTTCCTTTATCAACAGTTGCCACTATCCCATACTTCTTCTCGAATGCTCGGTTGTCTTAGATTTCTCTGGTTTGTCTTGAGAATTTATATGTTTAACTTCCTCTTGTAAACTACTAGCTTTGCTTAACAATTTCTCAAAGGACTTGATGGTGAGTCCCTCGAGCATGAAAGCTATTGGCCCATGCATGCTTTTGAGTAAAATCTCAATTGCATGTTGTTCCTTTAGTTGCGGTTCACATTTCATGTTGAGGTTTCTCCACCTCAAGATGTAATACATTAGATTCTCATTGGGTCTTTGATTCTCCACTATGAGATCTCCAATAGAAACATGGTGTTGTGCCTCAACAAATCTCTTTACGAACAATTGCTCTAATTCAGTGGAAGTTTTGACTGATCTGATGGGTAACTCAATATACCAATCAAAAGTAATTCTTGATAGGCTGCTGATGAACTGTCAAAAGAGTAAGGCTTCATTACCTCTTGTGTGCCAACACTTGCTTGAAAATGTGCTAGATGTTTCCTAGGATTCTCAGTCCCATCGTTTATCTTGAAGTTTGGTGACACAAAACCCTTAGGGTAGGGTACGACATCAAACTCCTCCAGGTAAGGTCTACCCCTTGAAATCAATGCACCACCCTTAGATTGGGCTAAGGCCTCTTGAACTTGTTATTTGACCAATTGTTTGATATCCTTCTCAGGCATGACATTTGATGAGGAATCTCTCTCTTGCTGATCTTCTCCATTAGCTGAAACAACTTCTCTTCTTTCACCGGTAATATGGATTATTTTAGGCTGGTTAACCTCTGAAGAAGCTACTTGTTGTGACTGAGATTTCCCATTAACTGCAGCCATGGTGGCCATGGTGGAAGCCGTCTCATCCATTCGCTTTTCCATTTGACTGATTTGTTCATCCCTTAAGCAAATCATCCATGACGTTCCCTTTGATGAGAGGTTGGGCATCGTGCGCTGATGAAGTAGCTCTAGTCTTGATGACATGAATATCCATGAAATCAAAATCTTCATCATCCTCATTAATGATTACACTATGTTCTCTAGCTAGCTTGAAAATCTCAGCCCTGATCTTTTAATTGTCACCTTTTGAATTATCTTAAGATCTGGAGGATTTTCCTGAACATCCGCCACTTGTTCATCAAATTCTGTAGCAGATATTTTGGACTTTTGCTTCATTCCACTATTCTGCTTTGCGGGCTCACTAGACCGTGTTGGTATGGTGAATTTGGGTACCCACACTTTCTTTCTCGATAATGATGTCTTGAGATGGGGTATTTCAACAGAGGTATCAACATGTCGGTGAGAAGTATGCTCCCCGCGGTGCAAACCAAACACAATACTGAGTAATTTATTTATCTTTCCCCATTTCAAGGCATTCTTATGAGTAACAATCTGTTGAATCTTTGGACCCAGACGTGACTTGACCAGTCGATGTCCTCCAGACTTTAGAGTGGCAGAGGTAATAAAATCTGTAGTATTAACGATAGTATGAACTCGGCTTCCCAGACAAAATCTGATGGGAATACTTGTTGGTAAATCTTCAGCTAACTTGTGGGATTGCCGGGCAATCCTGAAATCTGACAATCCTGACATCCTTCAAAATTTCTTTCTTCATCTGCGAGGATACTGTGCATCCCACTCGCTTAAGCTATTTGACCACTGAACATCCTTCTTTAGTGGCCAGTCTCTGAAACAATGCTCGAACTTTAGTGATAGAATTGGGCTTCTCCTTCTCCTCACTATGGCCATGAAATGTCAATAAAGTAGCGACAATTTATTTAATACTTCCATATCCATTAGTATTCATCAAAGGGTGGAACCTACTCACTTGTAGAAGTGGAGAGGTCTCTTGTAATCCAAGTTCCTCCTCACGAGGAAGCTCATCATCCAGTACCTTTTATGAGGTTTGGGCCTTGGTTGCCCTCTCAACCTTCCAATTACGGTTCTTTCTCTGTGATCGAGTTATTGGTGCAGACATTGAACTCGATCCAATTTCAAATACTGAAGGCAAGATGGTGAATTCCTTAGTTTCATTTTCTACAATCATAATTTCTTTTCCTTTACCAGAAAAGGGAATGATAGATTTGGTAGGTACTGGGGGAGTAGCAGTTTTAACCTTCTTGTAAGAAGGGAAATCCTTAGGACAGTTCATATCAAATTCAGCAGAGGGCTACTGAACTTTTAGAGTAGTGACTTTCATTAGAACAAACAGGGCCTTTCCAAGAACAACTTTAAGTTCATTTAATCTGATTCCAAACTTGATGGTGGGGGCAATATTGCGAGCATTGATTGCAGAAAAAGGTGAGTGTTAGGAACGCCATTGCAGCAGCTTCAAAAAGAAAGCTCCAGAGTTAGTTATTTGGACAATACCTTGTAATTCTAGTGCGGAAACTAAAAATTAACAAAGGCCAATCCATAGACTGGGCAAATTTTCTTTCAATATTTTTAGTTTGCAAAGGCTTTAAATTTAGTAAAAATAATTTGAAAGTAGAAGGATTTACTTAATTAAATATGAAAGGTTAAAGATCAAGTGCAGCACAATACTATCTAATTTGATTTGCAAAATAACAAATCAGGCTCAAAGAGGGAAGGGAAGTTTAGGACCCAGTGCAGGACCGAATTTACAACGCATAATGCCCGGGTGGAACTAGTCCACCAACACATTTATTGGGGGTTCGACCCCACACAAAAATAAAGTTCTAATGAACTTTGGAACCTCTCTACTTGAAGGTGATTGAACAGACGGTCTTAAAGTCTGAAGGAGGTGACTGTACTTACCTAAGGAAGAAAAGGGTGAAGTATGCCAATGGAAGAAGGGTAGTTTGGTCCATAAGGGACCTGGACATATTACCAATGTATGAAAATAATATTCCTTGATTAATATGGAGAGAGAAGCAGTTCCCTAGTAGAGTTGTCAGAAGTTGTCGGCACTAAGAAGTTGGGAGTGTTAAGTTGTCCGCTGCTAAGATGAATATCCTAACACTCGTTTTAATTTAATTTAATGTATATAATTTGGAAAAAAATAGTATTTTGAATTTTGAAAAATACAAGATCGAAATGATTTCATATCACTAGTAGTTTAAATAAACGAGCCCAATACCGCCAGTAGTGTACCTATCCCGAGGGATAGATACATTACTTACTTGTGAAGGCTCGTTTAAATAAACTAAAGATTGTATGTCTTTCGTTTAAGTCTGCGAAACTATTTTATGTTGACCGACAAATTCCCCTATTTAATACGAAGAACAAAATAGGGTTTATATTAAGATGGGTTTGGAAATGCTTCCAATAAGGGCAAACCCCTATTGTTAGTTACATCCTAGAAAACTGAAGTCACCTAATAAAACTCTCGATAAAAATCAGAGGATATTATCTTTGAATAGGTCAAAGGGTTAAGATTTTTCAATGAGATCGGACAAAGAGGTGTGAAAGGAAAATGGCTCAAGTTTGGAAAATTTATTGTGGAATCCAAAGGAGGAGAGACTAGGGGACATCATAGATCCGGAGGAGAACCTCGGTGACTTCCCAAGCTATCCTGTGGTTTGGCTTCAATTTAGAAAAAGAAATGTTTAAATGTTTCATCCTGCCAATTTTATTTATTAGGGCTTACATTCGTGAGAAATAATTACACAAAAAGCCTAGAAGACGTGAGGATTTATGTCGAGACAGATGGCAATCTCGAAATCCTAAAACAGATTAGGGCTTAAATTGTATAACAGAGTTATACAAATGCATAAAGGAACTTCACAAAACTTTATTAGTAAATATGCTAATACTGAAATATAAGTTTAGAAAATGTAGTCAAGTCTTCTTCTTTAAGTTGATTCAAGTGAAGCCAATTTTTAATTAGGCATCTCCTCAAGCTTGTCCTTACATCTTTGTCTTTTCTTTCCATCTCTTTTCTTTTCTTTTCAGGATCCTTTTCAATTTTTTTTCTTTTCTTTTTTTTTGAGGATCATTTTCAATCCTTTTTTTCTTTTCTTTTCTTTATATGAGGATTACTATATCTGGATAACCTTTATTGATTTTGAACTTCACTATCTTCTTCATAAATTTAAAAACTTTTCACATTCCTTCACTTTATAAATTTATATTAGCTTTAAAATTTTTTCATAAAGTTTTATTCTTTTCGTTTTACATGAATCTCTAAGATTTTTAATATTTCAAAAATACAAATTCCTTTACTTACAATAGAAAAACATAAATTTATTCTCTCATACCAAATATCTTAATTTATAAAATTAATACTTAAAATAGAAACCATAGTCTTATTCTATCATACCAAATATCTTAATCTTTAAAATTAACCTTTATTATTTAAAAATTTTTACTTAAGTTTACTATATATTTAGAAACACAAATATAGTTATCTAAAGTTACCCACTAATACCAAAGGTTATGTTAAATTTTAAAAATTTTAAAAATATAGCTAATTGAGGACAAATAAAATTATGTTTCTTTTCCTTAAAAATGAATTTTTCTTTCACCCTAAACTTAAATTTTTAAAAGATTTATCATAAAAATTTGAAAAAAATATAAGGGTGAAAGAAAACATTTAATTTATAAAGAAAAAACTTGTCTGTTGAAGGTTTTGATATTGAAACTTAACTCTGAAATGTTGCAGGTGCTAGTATGAAAAGCTACAAGCTTAAAACCATTAAATAACACATAATACATATAAAAATTTGATGAGAAAGAGTTAACTACAAATACATTCGACAAAGTACTAAAAACAAACAACAGTACTGAAATGATTTCCAATGTANTTATCTAAAGTTACCCACTAATACCAAAGGTTATGTTAAATTTTAAAAATTTTAAAAATATAGCTAATTGAGAACAAATAAAATTATGTTTCTTTTCCTTAAAAATGAACTTTTCTTTCACCCTAAACTTAAATTTTTAAAAGATTTAGCATACAAAATTGAAAAAAATATAAGGGTGAAAGAAAACATTTAATTTATAAAGAAAAAACTTACCTGTTGAAGGTTTTGATATTGAAACTTAACTCTGAAATATTGCAGGTGCTAGTATGAAAAGCTACAAGCTTAAAACCGTTAAATAACACATAATACATATAAAAATTTGATGAGAAAGAGTTAACTACAAATACATTCGACAAAGTACTAAAAACAAACAACAGTACTGAAATGATTTCCAATGTAAAAAATTGTTTCACAATCCTATTGTTCACAATACAACATAATATTTAAAATAAATCAAAGTGTCACACTCTAAAAACAAACAGTCACAATAATAAAGTACATCCAAACATAAACTAAACAAAAATCAAACTAAAACATCATCAATCATCATCTTCTTCTTCTTCCACTTCAAAATTTTGTTGCTGATATGGGGTAAGAACAGGGTGAGTAGCAAACCGAACTGAGTGGTCACCCCTCATGTATATGATCATTACATCATCATATGCAACATCATATTCAAACTTCTGTCATGTCAAATCATCATTGTGTGCATTTCTGACCTGCATATTTTCTATTCTACTTTCTATTCTCAAGTTATCTCCCTGCTGGATCATCATGTACTCCATAAGTTCCTGGAGAGTAGGGGTACTAGAAGTAGTGGTACTTGAAGTAGAAGGAATATCCCTACTCTTACTTCCAGGTCTCCATCCAACATGAGATTCATAAGTCTTAATACTTGCAGACCCAATAGTTTTTAGAGGTTAAATCCTCTCCTCTTCCATTCTAAAATCAACTCCTGCTTGTTCACATAGTGTGAAGATAAAGGCAGGGTGTGCTAAACCACCAGTAGTCTCTCTAACATCAATAGAATGAGTGTTTCTATAAAAAATAGAGCCTACATCTATCCTTCTCATCCGTTGGATACAAAAGTTCAAGATGTCTCTATCCTTTGTAACCTCACTATGATGATTTATGGGTGTCATTCCACCTGAAATAAAGTAGTTATAGGCCTTAGATACTACATTTAACATAGAAAGTGAAAAGTTTACCGTAACATCATTCTTCACCTTCCAAGCTCTTCTTCCATCAGTAAGAAAAGGAATAACTTCATCTAAGGCCTCATTTGTACCAGAAAATGATTTGTACTTGAAGCTATACTGATCCTCTAACTAATAAAATTCATTAATTCTTCTTGGAGTAGATTCCACCATTTTCCCACGAACAAACATGTAGTCTTAAGAAGTTTCTTTAAAGTTGGCGTAGAACTCCATCACTACACCAATAATAGCCTCAACAGTAAAGTAACAAAAATTCTCCCACTGTCGAGCATTAATTAATCTTTCGACTTCTCCACCTGAATTTTTAAATCCTTGATCCAGAATTACTTTCTTAATTGCAAGTAGACTATTGAAACAAATGTTAACCTTGTAGTTGACAAACTTTTGATCATCAAAATCTACGTTTCTCTTTCCCTTGCTCATTCTCGGTGTCATGGTAATCTAAGAAAATTTTATAAAATCCAAAAAAATTCCCAAAAATTCTGAAAATCATAATGTGGAATGATTTAAACTTAAATCTACTAAGTAAGAGTTCTTCACCAAAGGATTTTCTCAAAATCTTCTAAAAACATTTCAAAATTTTGGATCTCGGTAATGTAAGATAAATCCTTCGTGAAAATAAAAAATTTTGAGTTCAAAGTGTAGCTCTTACCCAGAGAAGATGAAATCAGAACTTCGTTTTCCTTAAAATCTCCATAAATCCATGTAATAGTAAGCCCTAGGTGCAAAAACCGGAGGTTGAAGGTGACCAAAAGGGTAAAAATGGTGTTTTTACTATGCAAATTGTGAATTTTAAGGGGTTTTGTGATTTTTTGGGTTGAGGGCGCTGTTGACGCTCATGTTGGTTTCGTCGGCGCCAGTGGCAAAAAATTCACTTTTTTTATTTTGCAATTTTCAATTTTCTTTCAATTCACTCCAAATTCTATTTAGTCTTTTTGAACACTAATTTTCATCTTAAAATAATTCAAAAATAATAATTTTCAAAAACAACATCAAACTAACTTTTATACATGAAAATACACTTTTTACAAATACATTTTTCTAATCACACTTTCACATACATAAAGCAAACTAAATTATAATTTAGCATTAAAATCAAGCCACAACACTAGAACGCTTACACAAAACTATACACAAAATCAAAGTTAATAGGGGTCTAAAGCAAAGTAAAGTAAAGTAAAGTAAATCCACATAATCACATTAAAAACATGATTACTTTAAAATAATAGAGAGTCCAACTTCTTCAATTATTCTGCTTCAACTTCAGTACTTTCTCCACCTCTAATATCTCCCACATACTGGTAATGGACGTACAAATTGTAGAAGGGTCGGTACGAGAATTGATCAGTCAAATTTTCATCAATCCATCCATTTTTCTTGAACATTTGCACCAATCCTGCTTCAATTGTTATAGTATGATCGAAGTTCTCCTTCATCCTCCAATCTAGGTGATCAAAAAGATAGTTAAGATTTATTATTGCATTCATAATACTCTAAAGTTCTCTTTTAATTTTCTTCATTTTCTTATCCAAAACTGTTGAACTTCCAACTGTACAGGGCATTGATGGAGTTGAAGCATCTGATGAATGATCCATGATAATATCCAATGCTTCATTTCCATTCCCCATATAATTATCGCCAATAGAAATCATGGGCTCCCATGGTAATAATACTTTCTCCCAACTTTCATATGGCACTTGAGATTGACTGCAAAGTAAGAAAATTGTAAAAGGATGCCCCAGTCCACATATAGAGCCATTCATAATAATACCCATAATAGATTTGAAAATAATCAACCTCACATGAATGGGCTTTTTCACATGAATGCAATAGTTTAAAATGAAACTTTCTTTTGTAACTCTACTAATCTTCAAAGGGGGGAGTAATTTTGCAGACATGAAGAAATGCCATTATTTTGATATTGGATTAAGCAGTGAAGCGGAGAAACTAACGTATCCCTCATCTTTGATTTCTCAATTATCATTTTCAACAGTCAGAAATTGGTATATTTCATGCATCATATCTTTTGTTGGGATAAAATTTGTATAATGAAAGATTTAAACATTTTCTATAATATACAAATGATTAATTTGAGCCGGAGTAAATGGTACAATTTTACCTCGAACGAAGACAACTCCTTGGGTAATCTCATGTAAATTAACATAAAATTCCTTTACCACTGGGACAATAATGACAATGGTAATGTAGCATAGAACTTCCCAACGTCTCTGTAGAATGATTTTCTTAATCTGTAAACTTGGACTATTTAATCCATGATTGACAAAGCCTCTCTCCTTGATAAGTCTCTTTTTCGTAATGACTTTATCGTATAATCTCTGCGTGTCAAAACTAATTAACTTTCTTTTATTGAAAACTCCATACCTGGAAGTATTTCTGGAATTGGAAGCCATGGATTTCAAAATTTAGAAGTCTATGGTCGTCCAAGGCAGTTTTTAGGCTTTTAAAAACACCTCTCTGCAGTTATTTAGGAGAGCAATCCCGCCAAAGTCTGCCAAATTT
>JXCR01034469.1:27439-43048 GCA_002079205.1 Phalaenopsis hybrid cultivar | reverse complement strand
AAAGATCGAAGTAACAGAACTTTTTGCAGCAGTAAGTCGGCCATGATAATCATATCCTGTCAGCCAAGCATACAAACAAATAATGTAAATCAATTGTGCAATCATTCATGCATGCATGCCATTAACTAAATGTAAGCTTCACCGTCTTAGGTGTCAGTATAGCATTAGTTTTAGGATATCATCACAACTTGCTATAATTGTTGCAAGAAATAGGAATGGTAAGGTTGTCCACCACAAGAAAAAAAAAAAGGTTAATATGTTTGTAGAGTATTAGTTTGAACTCTAAACCATCAAAGATATTATCTATTTTGGCTTAATAACCTTTCCCATTACTATAATTTCACGAGCAGTTAAACATCCCAAAAGTGCTTCGTGCAAACACGGTTAAATTTGAAGTTTCTAGTGAAAATCCAATCATTGCACCAAAAGGTGCATCATTGCTTAAGAATATAGCTTTTGCCTCTAGGCTTAAGAATATAGCTTTATTTTGCTTAACNTAATAATTATGTGCTGCTAATTTCCCTTTCAGTTATCATCACCATACAACAACTATCACTGTTAAAATTATTTGTGGCAAATTCACAAGCACAAATTTTTAGCAAGGTTCAAATAATTATGTAGATAATGATCAAGCAGAATTACAATTTTTCATTCTTCCATTATTACATTTGAATCTGTTGCAATCAATGGTATATGGATGCTGCTAAATTAAAAACAAATCAGGCAAATACGTCTTTAAACATTTTCAAGTTAATTATTTAAATGCCTTAAATAAGCTAATGTAATAATAAACTNCATTCGCACGCGCCCGCGCCCAAAATTTTATCAAATAGTAAACTCCAACCATCTGATTGTAGTTCATTTTTTAAAAGAAGAATAAACTCTAAAAGGGATACAACTAAGGTTTTGAAAAGAAAGCTTATCAAATTTATACCTATAAGTAATTATAAAAAAATATTTATGGAATTTAGGCAAACCATTATCTCAATCACTATCTATTTTTATTATTAAAATAATTCTTTAAATTAATTAAAAGAAATTAATATTAGTAGCACATCACTTTTTTTCCCAATTGAAAAAATCAATTTTAAGCTTTGGAAATTATTGACATGGAGAACTTAACATTGCTGAAGAATATAATATATGTTCCAATGTACATTGAGATTTGATTTGCACTAATTGATAATTTTATTATAGTCTACATGAAGTCATATGATAAATATTTTCTTTAATTAGAGCTTCAAACATGCTATCCAGAAAACTTAACTTCTATAAATTTATAATTAATTAATCTTATTAATATTAATATTAATTAATATTTTGAATCTTTATAATCATTATTTGTTGGATTTAATAAAAGAGAAGTTAAACTTGATTANTTCTATAAATTTATAATTAATTAATCTTATTAATATTAATATTAATTAATATTTTGAATCTTTATAATCATTGTTTGTTGGATTTAATAAAAGAGAAGTTAAACTTGATTNGACGATTATGTTTATCTCAACGAGGCTATGTTGAGAAAGTGCTGGACAGGTTTGAGATGAGCAAAACAAAGTTTGTAAGCACTCCTTTGGCAAATCATTTTAAGCTTTCTTCAGAATAGTGTCTACAGATACAGAAATCGAAGATATGGCAGTTTCATATGCCAGTGCAGTTGGCTGCTTGATGTATGCAATGGTATGTACTCGTCCTGATTTGGTTAGTGTTGTTAGTCAAGCCTGGTAATACATGGCTAAACCTAGAAGGTGACATTGGGAAGCAGTCAAGTGGATTTTTAGGTATCTGAGAGTACTATAGGTCACAAAATTATTTTTGGCAGTCAGCAGAATGATCCTTCAGTTGTGGGGTACGTTGATTCAGCCTATGCAAGTGATTTGGATGACAGAAAGTCTACAACTAAGTATGTGTTTACTCTTGGTGGAGGGTCTTTATGTTGAAAATCAACAATTCAGTCTATTGTGGCATTATCTACAACTGAAGTTGAGTGCATGATAGTAGTTGAAGCTGCAAAAGAAGTCTTATGGCTTGCTGGGCTAGTAAAGGAACTGGGCGTTGAGCAAGGTGGGGTTCAGTTGCATTGTGATAGTCATCGTGCTATTTATCTAGCTAAGTACCAGGTGTATCATGCGAGAACCAAGCACATTGACGTCAGGTATCACAAGATTAGAAAATTGATTGTTTCTGGTGAGATACTGTTGCAGAAGATTCATATTGATGAGAATGCAGTTGATATGTTGACCAAGCCAGTCACTATCAACAAGTTCTTGCATTGCTTGGACTTGTTGAATGTTTGCAATTGCTAAAGAAACATGGTGGCCCAACCCACTTTTGGTATGTAAGAAACTCCAGGATTTATTGCTCTTAAAGGGCTGCATATTCGCCAAGGTGAAGATTTGTTAGATATGACTCATATACCATAAAGGAACAAATTCTGTAGCGGAGCGGAGCGGAACGGAAGATTATGTCAAAATCAGAGTTTCCTTATGTGGGATGGGGGTGTGGTACATCGGTAATTTGGTAATTACATGTTGTATCTAAGGTTTCCTTTACTGTTCTTTCTAGGGTTATAAAAATAGGTTTGAATATAACCTTAAGTATTATCTCATATTCTGTATTCTGTACTCTTTTATGAATATTGAAAGAAAGCCGCCGCTCTGCTCTCGAGGACGTAAACATCTTTGTCGAACATCGTTAAATATCTTTGTGTTCTTCTGAATTTGTGTCGTTCTTATTTTTCTTCGCCCAAATTTCTCAAAAAAAAGTGAAAACACCTCTTCATTATAGATTTAAAGCATCAAAATCTTATGTCTGTAAATATGAAAGTTTAGGTGTGAGAAGTTTAAATACATAATAATTATGTGCTGCTAATTTCCCTTTCAGTTATCATCACCATACAACAACTATCACTGTTAAAATTATTCGTGGCAAATTCACAAGCACAAATTTTTAACAAGGTTCAAATAATTATGTAGATAATGATCAAGCAGAATTACAATTTTTCATTCTTCCATTATTACATTTGAATCTGTTGCAATCAATGGTATATGGATGCTGCTAAATTAAAAACAAATCAGGCAAATACGTCTTTAAACATTTTCAAGTTAATTATTTAAATGCCTTAAATAAGCTAATGTAATAATAAACTGAAAGATCGAAGTAACAGAACTTTTTGCAGCAGTAAGTCGGCCATGATAATCATATCCTGTCAGCCAAGCATACAAACAAATAATGTAAATCAATTGTGCAATCATTCATGCATGCATGCCATTAACTAAATGTAAGCTTCACCGTCTTAGGTGTCAGTATAGCATTAGTTTTAGGATATCATCACAACTTGCTATAATTGTTGCAAGAAATAGGAATGGTAAGGTTGTCCACCACAAGAAAAAAAAAAGGTTAATATGTTTGTAGAGTATTAGTTTGAACTCTAAACCATCAAAGATATTATCTATTTTGGCTTAATAACCTTTCCCATTACTATAATTTCACGAGCAGTTAAACATCCCAAAAGTGCTTCGTGCAAACACGGTTAAATTTGAAGTTTCTAGTGAAAATCCAATCATTGCACCAAAAGGTGCATCATTGCTTAAGAATATAGCTTTTGCCTCTAGGCTTAAGAATATAGCTTTATTTTGCTTAACGAGATTCACAATCTCCCCAATATAACTAGTTGACATCCTCAACAAGATTCTCAACACAAAACCATTCATCAAGAAGATAAAATTCTAGAGGTGGCTATAGATTCGAGAAGTGCCTCCCATCATGTAGCACTTCATCCTAATTAAGGTTCAAAAGCGGCTTCCATATTATAACACTTGATCATGTATGGTAGCTGGTGCCATTGTTGGGCTGGTGGAATGCTCTAATATCATTTATGATAGCCCGAACTCTCAAACATTGAGATATTGTTTGTTTTGGCCCAATGAATTCATGATTTTATCCCATTGGTGTGACTTCCCATGTAGGTCAATCATCCCATAAGTGCTCTCTCAAGAACACGTTTAACTTAGGAGTTTCAAATAAAAATTGAATTGTTACACCAAAAAGAACCTCGATGTTTAAAGGTAGCTTAATTCTAAAGAGCTTCATATGCACAACCCTAATTTACCTCCATGCATGCATTGACGCCAAGAAATACCAGCAAATGATGTTGCACGCTAAAATTTATCACATTCGCACGCGCGCGCGCCCAAAATTTTATCAAATAGTAAACTCCAACCATCTGATTGTAGTTCATTTTTTAAAAGAAGAATAAACTCTAAAAGGGATACAAGTAAGGTTTTGAAAAGAAAGCTTATCAAATTTATACCTAAAAGTAATTATAAAAAAATATTTATGGAATTTAGGCAAACCATTATCTCAATCACTATCTATTTTTATTATTAAAATAATTCTTTAAATTAATTAAAAGGAATTAATATTAGTAGCACATCACTTTTTTTCCCAATTGAAAAAATCAATTTTAAGCTTTGGAAATTATTGACATGGAGAACTTAACATTGCTGAAGAATATAATATATGTTCCAATGTACATTGAGATTTGATTTGCACTAATTGATAATTTTATTATAGTCTACATGAAGTCATATGATAAATATTTTCTTTAATTAGAGCTTCAAACATGCTATCCAGAAAACTTAACTTCTATAAATTTATAATTAATTAATCTTATTAATATTAATATTAATTAATATTTTGAATCTTTATAATCATTATTTGTTGGATTTAATAAAAGAGAAGTTAAACTTGATTAAAAAAAAAAAAGTAATATTGAGCTTTAAATGTATATAATCTAAGTTATAACGTTATATGACTTATATTAAGATAAAAGGGTAAATGTAACTAGCAAATACTTAAATGATTTAGCCCTATATTTTAAGAATCATTCTTGAAGCTTGCAATTTATTATAGATTTACTTTGTGTAGGAGGTAATAAACGTAAGTACAAGTATCAATCCATGCTAAGGTGGAGTATCGAAGTGATGTAAGGTTTTTAATTCAAAACCGTAAGAACTTAAAGTGTTCTTCGTACATCTAAATTTGTGTAAGACTTCATCACTTATAAACCCAATGTATTTACAAAATATGATTATGGTTCATGATCGTTATAAGAATTGTTGCTATAGAATTGCATCTCAATTACTTTACAATACTTTATCTCTCTCATGCAAAATGACCATTCTTATTCTTATGAAAGCGCATGTCTTCATGTTATATCTCAATTACATATATTTGTACACTGCAATGTTCCTTACAAATGTGAATTACATAATAAGAAAAATGAATAGTTATATTTGCATGAAAATGTTGAAAAATTTGGTCACCTCACACAATATTAGCTACGGAAATTAACATACTTGTACTTTGATAATTTTAATATTTCCGCATAAGACTAATAAGCCTATGAACCATCCAACACCCATCAACAAATGCTGGCGGGACATGCATTAATACCGGAGGTAACCCAAACCATAAAATAAATATAATATTATTGTTGAAATCCAAATAAAATACAACGATGACCCTTCGAAACAGAAAATAAATGATAACAAGCCTAACAAGACACCCTAGGGTGACGGCCAAGGGGGTGGGTGGCGGCTGGCCAGCAGGTAGGTATGCTGGTAAGAGGTGGCGGTGATAGTCGAGTGGTTGGAAGATGGTTTTGGCCACAATGGGAAGGTAGAAGAATCATTACAGTGGTTGTCAAGGCACTAGAAAGGGTTGGCAGCAGCCCTAGAAGGAGTGGAGGGCTGGGAACAAAGTTGTAGATGAGGGAGGTGGTGACAAAAAATGTGAGGGGGGTTTGGAGGTTGGTCGGCCTGGGGACGGTAACAGGAAAGGAGGTGGTCTATAGTATGTGCAGTTGAGTTTGACGGGAAAAGGGACAAGGTGAGCTGGCTGGAAGGAAAACAACCCTAGAAACGGGGGAGGATTTGACGACACAACAATAAGGTGGCAGATGGGATTGCAATGGTTCTCTGATAGGTTGGAGGGGTTGGTGACATGGGAAACCAGGACGAGTAGGGAGGTAGGAGGATGGCGATAGGAGAAAAGGGGAATAAGGAGGGATACACATCACCTCGAGACAAGTTACAGCCAAAGCACATTCTCGCCTCCAAATACAACCCTAGAAGGGAAAAGGAGACCCATGCGGCTCTCTTGACAGAAACACTTAGCAAAAACTAACCCTAAACAAAAATAACATCTATTTATAATAGTAGATAACTAGGAGCAATTGGGTGTCAACCCTAACCCAAAAAATTAAAAAATTTGGGCTAGTCAACTCCCCTTGCCTCTTTTTCTCAATCGGTTAAGTGATTCGACCACTAGTTCAGGAGAGCCCTGCATTAGTTTTCTGGGATTGGGGGTGCTTTGACTTAATTCGTCCAACCTTCTAGTTCTCATTTGCTATTTTAGCAGCACTTGGATCCTACTGTCGGTTGTATTGTCTTCCAAAGCACTTGAGGATTTTCCTCCACTTACGAGCATACATCCATATTAATCCGCTCTCCTGGGGCTCCACTACTGAGCTAAACTGAGTCTGCATGTCTCACCTACTACTGAATACTCCCAAAGTAATTCACAGTTGGCTCAACCAAATCTAAAGTGAGGGTAGTTTGAACCTCCTCGAACGGTGGTGTCTATGGTGGTGAGGTATTGACCGTGATATCCTGAAATGCTCTTTGTCATTATTGTCCCGTGTCTAGATTCTGTGTCTCAATCCTATCATCCTCTTTCGTCACCAAATCAAACCCACTAATGTTACTTTATTGGCAAGGGCGTCTGTGTGAAGTCCCATCCATTTCAATTAATTGAGGGAGAGAAAAGGAGAAAATGAAGGAAAAGTGAGGAGTCAGGTAGTTAAAGGAGGGAGAGGAATCAAAAGGTGAAGCGAGAGGCCGAATGGATAATTTCGTGTATAAATCCACGCGTTTGGGAGGGGGGGTAGAGGCAAGTTTACCAGAGAGTTGAGCAAGCAGCATCGAGGGAAGCAAAGGAGGGCTCTTAGGATCTTGTGGGCTTCAATAGTTGCGGTGAGTGCCACTAGGGCAAAAAGGAGCACAACACAGGGCTTCAACCGAGCCCTAACAAAGAAGGTGATGCCGCAGTTGAGCAATGGAGGCGACAAGTGTGGAAAAAGATTCCTCACGCACAATGACATTCAATCATGTGCGATCAAGCCGAAAAAGAAGAAAGGGAAGGGGCAGAGCGTGCGGGAGCAGAGTCAGGCCGAGTCTTTGGGAGAGATAAGGGTTTTAATTAAATGAATTGAGTATATTATAAATTATTAATAATGGGGGTCAAGGAAATTGAGATTCAACCTAGAGTAGTTTCACTTTGATTCGTGAAAGGGTATTGAAATTAAGGNTCAAGCCGAAAAAGAAGAAAGGGAAGGGGCAGAGCGTGCGGGAGCAGAGTCAGGCCGAGTCTTTGGGAGAGAGAAGGGTTCTAATTAAATGAATTGAGTATATTATAAATTATTAATAATGGGGGTCAAGGAAATTGAGATTCAACCTAGAGTAGTTTCACTTTGATTCGTGAAAGGGTATTGAAATTAAGGAAAAAAAAGTATTTTTGTTAAATTAATAAAATTATTATAAGTATTAATTTCAACAATTAAACTTAAAGTTCAGGTATTGAAATTTAATTAAATAATAAAATAAAAATTGCTAATTGATAATAATAATAATAATAATAATAATAATAATAATAATGATAATGATAATAATAATAAAATTTAGTAATTTGATACTTTATACATTATAGTTGGAAACTTGGAAGTGGTGATAAACATTAAAAGCAAAGAAAATCATCTATATTTATGGTGACTATTTGTACTTTTAATCTATGGTAATGTTTTGGTTCTTCTCGATTTTAAAACATTAGTAGAAAATGATATTTACATTAACTTTATTTTAATTTATATATTTACTTTATTAGTCACATTCTTAAGAATGCTTGTAGTTACTTAATATCATGCATGTTATATATAGTATATTGATATGAATGCGACGAGTTTGTATGTCATGTCTGACTATAATGGAGTCACTCATTGACGGTACCAGTGGAGGAACACTAAGGTACTCGTACACTTTATAGAAAAAGATATTGATATTAAATTGTTTAATTGACACAATCTTTAGACGATGCTCCTGCAATAGTTGAACAAATAGTATGATATTGATATGTTATTGTACAAAAAGTTCTTTGATTAGTACCAAATATTTTATTGATTTACTAAAAAGCTTAAGTGGCATGCATATTGTTTTTCTTTTCCTTTGCATTGTTGTAGTTTAAAAGTATAAGTATTCACTGACTTTTTTTGACTCACTGTTATTTCTAAACTTTTCTGGTTAATTTAACTAATTAAAAGACGAGTCATAAAAGATAAAACGTGTATAGAAGACGCACACAACCAATAACGAAGTAAATTTTAATATACAATTTTAATTCATTTAATTAGTGGTTTTTTTCATTTTATTAATAACTAGTTATAGAAAATGAACATTCAAAATTTTAATTATCACTGCCAATCATCGTTCCCGCCTTGTTTAAATCCAAGCCCTGGGCCAAATCATAACAGCTTGCGATCTCGTGATTCACTGAAGGTAAAAGGACAATGCGCTACACATCCTTGATAAGAGAATAGATGTTTCTAAATCAGTTATGTTGAGTCTTACCGCTAAATTGCTACGGTCTCCCCAATAAAATGACAGTCGTCCATGAAAACCAAGTAGCACCACATATGATCCTGTAGCTGGTTCCCAATCAAAAACTCCATTAGACACCTCCGGCCAATGCTGATCTTGTTTTTTTCTTCAACCACGTTAAAGAATATGGCTAGGAGTGCCTATGCATCATAAGGCTCAACTTTTCCACCATCTATGTAGACGTCATGTTCTTAGTGCTCCTCTATCAATGATAAGATTGCATACCTTCCCGTTCACGGTGCAACAGGTGTAAAATATATTGTGATGAAGCCACTGTGAATCCCCCATATACTCGGTCTGTAGTACTCGTCAAACCACGAGCGCCTCGCATTCATCCAATGGAAGATGATAAACCACACATTTTTTCTCAGTCATCTCCTCGTCGCTAATCTCCTCCACAACATCCTGCTCGGTAAACTCGTTGGGTAGTTGAAGGCGATGTGCCTAAATTCGCTGCATTTGAAGCAATTTCTGACGAGTAGTGTGGTAGGTGTGCTACTCTTCTTACATTTCTTCTCACTGGGGGTGGTTCCACCCTTATTCAAACAAGTTTTCTCAACTCCCTAAGACGTACTTCTGTTGGTTTCTCCAATTGTGGGTGGTTTCCTGACTGATGGTTGCTTGCTGCTTTCTCACTTTCAATGCTAAGTTTGAGACTCCAAGTTACCAATAAGGTTGCAGCTGAACCACATTGCTAATAGCAAGCAAGCTTCAAGTCCCTCAGATAATGGTCTATGGTGTGTTCCTCCGGCTCGACCAAATCACACTTCAACTGCAACTGGTCAAACTGCACCGTGAACTCCTCTATTGATGGGTCTCCTTGCTGCAGGAGGGAGTCTCAGAAACATACCTTGGCGGTAGTGGGATGGGGGGGTACTTTATTTGTATTGGTTTCTTCATCTTTTCCCACTTGGAAATCCTATCATTGCCTTCTCTTTTCCTTTGCCTCCGCAAATTTTACCACTACAAGGGGCGCTCTTTCTCAATTTGATAGCCCCAAGTTTCATCTTTTTATCTTCTCACACCTCTTTATACTCAAAGATTATCTCAACTGATCGTAGCCATTTGATAAAATCATTTGATCCATACATCCATCGAGCTCTGGTAGCTCCACCTTTATTCTGAAGTCTCCGTCTCCTCCAAATGATGTCTCATCTCTAAGCCTCCTCTGATACTAGATTCTGTAACACAATGACAGATCCTCTTCATCACTAAAATCCTCCATTTGGAAAGGGTTGAAATTCTCGATCCTTTCGCCTCTTCAACTTTCCCTGTCACCATCGGGAGGAAGTCCCCATTGGTTTCATCCTCAATGTCCGCAAGTCTCTGTTGAAGTCAGCAGATTTCAATGATGAAGGCATCAAAGACACTAGAGAAATAAAAGATGAAATGAAGATGGTGTCGGAGGAGAGGGGCATCAATGGTGGAACAAGGAGCGGACAGTTCTACAGAGTTAGAGGACTAGGCTACAAAGATAAATATTTATTTTAGGTTTTAGAGTATAGGTGCACTACGTGGGTGCGTGTGTGTGCCTTGCATGTGTGTGTGTGGTTTAGTGCATGCCAATGAGTTAGGGGTTGTTTGGTTGAGTGAATTTATAATGTATTGTAATTATTTTGCCATGATTTGAAAAAATTGTGTTTGGAATGAAGAATTAAATAAACAAAATAAAGTATAAATAAATTTGAAGTTTACATCGTAGTTCATTTTGGCTGAATTTAGAATTAAGCCAATTTTGCCAAATATGAATTATACCGTTCATGTAAAATGCAATCGGCAAACCATCGGTTGCCCATAGCTACTGCAACTGCGGCCACCTATTGTCTTTGTCGCCTACCACCATCATAGCTATCGCCGCCTGCCACCATTGTAGTTTACCTGCCCCTACTGCCATAGTTTGTCGCCACCGTTGCTGCGGCCAGCCTACTGCTGCAGCCACCACCTGCCCCCACTCAGTTTGTTGGCCGCCCGTCGTCCCCACTAACCCACTGCTGTCAGCCGCCAACCGCCTCCCTCCGAGACCCCCCCACCTCCCCACACCAAGCCGCCAGTTGTTTGCAGCGCATCCCACCAACCCACTAATGTTGGCTGCTTGTCACCTCCAGCCCCCCAACCACTAAACGAAAAAAAATATATTTGGAAATACATTATTTTCAATCTACTTCAGATCAAACAAAAAATATAAAATCATATATTTATCTTACAATAAATTAAACAACTCGAAAGTATTTAAAATATATTATAATCATAATATTCTGCAAACATTTTCATTAGATTTCATTTTCAACAAACCAAACAAGCCCTTAATTCATGAGCAGTTCGAGCTCAAGGACGGCATTTGAACTCGATAAATATGGCTTGCAAGCTCATTTATGAGCCTAGCACGATTGACATAGCTCACACCCAAATTTAATTATAATATCTCTAAATCTCAAACAGCTATGTTGCATCCCTTCAAACCAATCAATGAATTTTTTAGGATCAACAATTTTTGGCACATATATTTATACCAACCTACGTTGGATACCTTAGAGAAGGCAATTCATAATTGCTAACTAAGCTCCTTGAAAATTATGACTTTTAACATACTGAATGTGACAAAGTAGATTCACTGTTATTCTCATGATGATAAAACCATGCTATCTTGCTTGAGTGTATTTCCATCATCCAAAGCATTCTTCAATCAATCAAGTTCACATCAAAATACAAAATATATACCTAAAACACAAGCCTAAGCAATCTCTTTAATCATTAGTGCTCTCCAGGAAATGGAAGCGATAATTTATGGGAATTAGTGCCCATATGTGATACTTGAGTTAACCCAAATCATAGAAGTAAAACAAATATTATGACTCAAAAAGCAAATAGAGTTACAATCAAAGACACTTGGAACTAAGAAATAACAAAGACACAACACGACTCAACTAAGGCTAAGGGCAAAGATGAAGTTGTTGCGGTTTAAGGGGAAGTAGGGGCTAAAAATGGATTGGAGGATGCTGGAAGGAGGGGAGCAGCACATGGGAATCTGACAAAGATAGAAGGACTATGGACTTACCACCTTTGGTGAAGGAGTAGTTGTTCCTAAAGCTGTAAGGTTGAGTCGAGCAATCAAACCGCAACGGTCCCCCTAACAACAGATGGCAGACATCTATGGAACCAAACTTGGTCCTGCAACTGACTCTCAATCAAAAATTTAATGAGGCACTTCCTGTCAATGCAGACTCTATTCTTCTTCCTCAACCACATTAGGTAGTATAGTTGGGAATGTTTCTGAGTCGTGAGGCTTAACTTGCCCACCATATGCGTAGACACCACATTCATGTTGTTCCCTCCATAGATGATGAGACTATATATCTTTACTTTCAGAGTGTAATGGGTGTAGAATATATTGCGGTAAAGCCAATGCAGTTCCCCTGTAGCCTCAGTCTAAAGGGCTCGTCGAACCACCAAAATCTCACCCTCATCTAGTGGAAGCTGGTGCTCCTCACCTTGTTCTTCTGTCGCTCACTTCTTCCACTACACCTTGCTCGGTGAAGGATGTAACTCGGTCTGTCAGGCCACTAGAGGCGATGTGCCTAAATCCATGACATCTGAAGCATTTTCTGGCTGGGACTGTAATGGGCATGCTATTCTTCTCGAACTTCTTCTCATTGAGTGACTTTTTCTTTATCATGACCAATCTTCTCAACTCCCTGAGGAGTGCTCCTACTAATGTCTCCAACTACGAGTTGTCTGCTATACTTTTATTGTCTCTCCACTTTTAGTGCTAAGGTTTGCAGATCCCTCAGTGTTGAATGAGATTGCAGTTGAACCACATTACTGATGGTGGGCTTCAGGCCTCCCAAAAACTTGGCTATGGGGTGTTCCTTGGTTCTGTAAAATCATATTTCAGCTTGAGTAGCATAAACTTCATCGTGTACTCCACCAATAGCTCCTGTTCCAGGAAGTGGAACTTCAAGAAAACATCCTTGCGGTAGTGAGGTGGCAGGTATTGTCATTGCATTGCTTTCATTTTCTCCAAAGTGATTATGTCACGCCATTCTCTCTGTCTCTCCCTCTCCAAGTTCTCACACTGCAAAGAAGCATTATTTATTAGTTTGATGGTGGTGAGATTCACTCTTATGTCATCGGGCACATCCTTGTATTCAAAGATCCACTCAACACTCTGCATCCATTTAAGAAAATCATCTGAATCCACTCCCCTCAAAGTTTGGAAGGGTCCACCTTCATCCCCAAATCAATGTACCCTCCAATAGCATCAGCTTTATATCTTCTAGCAGACACTCCATCTCTGCATCCTCTAACATACTACATCTCCTCTAGTAGGCACCTCATCTGTAGGCCCCCAATAATACAACACCCCAAAGTGTTGTGACTTGTCTTCTTCTTGACTGGAATCATTACTACTGAAGGGATTCATGTGTTCTTCTTTCACTGTTATGGTTGACAATAAATTCGCCCTGATTTCTTTCCTCAATGGCATTGATTCGATATAACACTTGATGGAGTAGTCGTTGTATGTTGTCCATGGTAGATTTCTGGTCAGATCTAGCAATTGTCTCCTTGGAGGCAATGTTTAAGCTTATGGGTCTAGGTAGGTAGAGGGGGCGTGTGGGATGGGGGAGTGATTTTAGGGGGATGTTAGAAATTCTAGGATAGGACTAGGATTAAATTAGCTCTGATGCCAAATAATACCAGAGTTAACTCAAACAATAAAAGAAAATCAAAANGGGGCGTGTGGGATGGGGGAGTGATTTTAGGGGGATGTTAGAAATTCTAGGATAGGACTAGGATTAAATTAGATGCCAAATAATACCAGAGTTAACTCAAACAATAAAAGAAAATCAAATATTATTACTCAAAAAGCAAATAGGGTTAAAATTAAAGACACTTAGGACTAGAAGAAAACAAAGACACACGGCTGAAAGCGAAGATGAAGGTGTTGGGGTTGAAGTGGAAGTAAGGCTAAAAATGTATTGGAGGTAGTTGGAAGGAGGGTGGTAGCATGTGGAGGTAGCCGAAAAAGCGACAACAAGTAGGGGTAGTGGCTCGATTGATCGGCAATGATCGAGAGGCAAGTTGAAAGGCTAGCAANGTATTGGAGGTAGTTGGAAGGAGGGTGGTAGCATGTGGAGGTAGCCGAAAAAGCGACAACAAGTAGGGGTAGCGGCTCGATTGATCGGCAATGATCGAGAGGCAAGTTGAAAGGCTAGCAGCAAGGTAGAGTGGCTGGAAAAGAAGTGGCAGCAAACAGGGGGTGGCTAGACAGGTCGACAATGAACCGGAGCAGTTTGGAAGGCTGACAGCGAGGAGTGGCTGGAAAAGAAGTGGCAACAAGCAGGGCGTGGCTGAACTAGTCCACAATGAACCGGAGGCAGTTTGGAAGGCTACCATGACAACGACGACAACGAAGAAGAGACTGTAGGAAGTAGGAAGCAGAGAACAAGAATAAACACCACCTCGGGACGAGTTACAGCCTGAGTACCTTCTCTTCTTCTGATATCGTAGGAGAAAAAATAAGACGTTGACGTCTGTCCTGATAGAAATCCTGAAAGCAAAAAACTGAACCTAGAACACACAAAACACCTATAAAAAATATTAGGCAACAAAAAAGGGTTCCCATTATGTTGAGCGACAAATCCCAAACCGCAAGAGGTTAGTCAAACCTCCCACCCCTCATCTAGACCGGTCCTACTAGCCGGTTCAGACTTCATGCCCCCGTTCTGGTTCGACAGTTGGAGACTGTTGCGTTCCACATCCTGCGCAAGAGACGCAACCACGTCCATAGGAAGTATCAATCACAAATCTAACTAAAACATGGCCTATATATTAAAAACAGCTCTAGTTAAAATAGCTATCTTAAAAAAAAATGACATTTGAGTCCCTTTTTTAACTACTTTTCAGTGCTTGCTTATACATCAAGGAGGCTCTTAAGGGAAGTAAGTTGGTTTTTCCTTGAGCAACTAGAAATTAAAATAGATTTAGATTTGAAATAAATATGAATAAAATCCTTGACAAAGTCTTTTGTGGCAACTTATAAGGTTGTTAAGAAATCAATCTCAATTGAAGATTGTCTTAAAGACTTTGGATCCAATTCAAGCCAAACCCATTTGCTTTGTTCCGAGTTTGAGTANCACATGGGAATCTGACAAAGATAGAAGGACTATGGACTTACCACCTTTGGTGAAGGAGTAGTTGTTCCTAAAACTGTAAGGTTGAGTCGAGCAATCAAACCGCAACGGTCTCCCTAACAACAGATGGCAGACATCTATGGGCACCACGTCGCACCAAACTTGGTCCTGCAACTGACTCTCAATCAAAAATTTAATGAGGCACTTCCTGTCAATGCAGACTCTATTCCTCTTCCTCAACCACATTAGGTAGTATAGTTGGGAATGTTTCTGAGTCGTGAGGCTTAACTTGCCCACCATATGCATAGACACCACATTCATGTTGTTCCCTCCATAGATGATGAGACTATATATCTTTACTTTCAGAGTGTAATGGGTGTAGAATATATTGCGGTAAAGCCAATGCAGTTCCCCTGTAGCCTCAGTCTAAAGGGCTCGTCGAACCACCAAAATCTCACCCTCATCTAGTGGAAGCTGGTGCTCCTCACCTTGTTCTTCTGTCGCTCACTTCTTCCACTACACCTTGCTCGGTGAAGGATGTAACTCGGTCTGTCAGGCCACTAGAGGCGATGTGCCTAAATCCATGACATCTGAAGCATTTTCTGGCTGGGACTGTAATGGGCATGCTATTCTTCTCGAACTTCTTCTCATTGAGTGACTTTTTCTTTATCATGACCAATCTTCTCAACTCCCTGAGGAGTGCTCCTACTAATGTCTCCAACTACGAGTTGTCTGCTATACTTTTATTGTCTCTCCACTTT